>CANYLF010207751.1:0-12088 GCA_948193215.1 Bocquillonia castaneifolia
ATTCAAACCCAACCGAACTAAAGCAAACCGAATAAGAGTACTATAGTCTGCCCACACAAAACGTGGTCCCACAGGAAAGAAAAAGCTTATTATACTAATAATAAAACACATAGGACACATCGGTAATATTGGACAAAATCAGTTGCTCACATGTCATTTATAGAGAGAGAAAATCAAAGAAACTTTAGATTAAAAAAAAATCTAGAGAGAGAAAGGGAGTTATGACACGTTTTAAGGCTCCTTCCTTGCCACTTCTTTACCTCTCCTTCTCTTTCCCCTCCATACACACAGAGAGAGGGAGAGAGAGCTAGAAGAAGAAGCTTGTATATATACATTCACATTTTCTCTACTCTCTCTCTCACAGTGTCATTCTATTTTTCTTTCTCTATTAAGGAAGAGAGAGGTACTAGTGTCTTGACTGTTTATCGAACGCCCGAAAGACTCTGTCTTTCTTTTACAATTCTTTCGCCATGATCTCCTTGAAAAGCAGTTTCCTGGTAACTTTTTCTTTTAGCCACCATTACCCTTTTATTTCTTTCTTTTCATAATTCTTTTTTTTTATTTGCACTTCTGGGTATGTTCTGTTTATGCTTAATTATGGAGATTGTTGCCTTTCTAATTCTGGGTCTTCCGTAAAAAGATTGAACAGCTTTTAAAGATTTTATTTGTTATCTTCTAGATTACCCTTATCTGTTTCTTGTATGTTTAGCTTATATAGATTGTAAAAGATCCGATCTTTTTCTGTTTTGCATTTATGAAGATTCAATTTTTATTTCATATGATAATGAATTTATTTTATTTTTTTGTGTTATTTGAACAGAGTAAAGCGGGCATTTCAGGCCCTTTCTCAGGGAAACAAGGAGGAGGACGAGCAGTGCCTGCTGCTCCTTCTTCACTGAAAGTAGTGGCTTTAAATCCCAACAGGGAAAGAAACGGCAGCGTTGTGATCGAAAGCACACTTCAAGATATAAGAGAGGGTTCTTCTTCACCTTCTTCATCTACTTCTTCCGTTCTTGATTTAGACCCTAAAGCCACCGTTGTTGGTGGGGTCCGTGATGTCTATGGTGAGGATACTGCCACCGAGGATCAGTTTGTTACACCTTGGTCTCTTTCTGTAGCAAGGTGAGCCTTATCAATCATGTCAATTTTGATTTTGTATTTTGTTTTGCTTGTTGAGATCTTGATGATATCGATGTTCTTTTTAGCTTGTTATGTGTTGTTAGGTTATGTTGATGATGTGGTTTCTGGATGTCACTTTTAGCTGTGGGAACTTTTGCGTATACTTAACTATTGTCTTTATGCTACTTAATATCTGTTTGGTTGCCCTTTTTTTGTGGTCAGTTTATTCTAATTATCAAACATCATTGGAGGAGTGTGCGTGTGTGAAGAAAAAAATTGTGTGATATTAGTTTTGCTAATTTCCCCAATTTCATTCTGTGCATTTGGCTTCCTTGTCCTTTTGTATGACATCGGATATTTTAAGGGTAATTATACTCATCAGTTCATTTCAAATGGTGCAGTGGGTATTCTTTATTGCGAGATCCACACCACAACAAAGGGCTTGCTTTCAATGATAAAGAGAGAGATGCCCACTACTTGCGTGGTCTTTTGCCCCCAGCTGTAGTTTCTCAGGAGCTCCAGGTTATTTACTTTGCCTGTTGGCATCACATTTCAATATCTGTTGCTTTCTTTTAGAGTTTTTGAATTTTACGACATGTGATGAAACTTTTGGCCTCTCTACTTGGCAGGTGAAGAAACTGATGCATATTATTCGCCAATATCAACTTCCATTGCAAAAATACATGGCTATGATGGATCTTCAGGTAGCTGCCGAGTTTCCTGTGATTTTAGGCTCTAAATTGTTTTTCCTATAATCATGCTTGAATTTTCAGAATTGCCATCAATTCATATTATACTGTTGATTATTTACTGTTGGAAAATATTTTAGACCCAGTCAAAAATTCTCCTAGTCTGCAGTGCTTAAATTGTTACTAAAATTGATCATACTAGTAGTACCCCTTACCAGAATTGCTGTTCAAACCATTAACTCTGTATTCCAGTTATTCTCCAGCTTTATTTTGTGGAAAGTGTAAGATTTGTATGCTATTTTTGTTGCAGGAGAGAAATGAAAAACTATTCTACAAGCTTCTTATTGACAATGTTGAGGAGATGCTTCCCATTGTGTACACTCCAACTGTTGGTGAGGCTTGCCAGAAATATGGAAGCATCTTCAGTCATCCTCAGGGTCTCTATATCAGCCTGAAAGAAAAGTAAATTTCATGGAACTCGTGTCACTGCTGTTGTAAATTAATCTCTATAACAATGTTTTTTTGCTATCTACAGTGAGAGGTTAAGTTTAAGTTGTCATTTGCAGGGGTAGAATTCTTGAGGTATTGAGGAATTGGCCGGAGAAGAATGTTCAAGTCATTGTTGTCACAGATGGTGAACGAATTTTGGGGCTTGGAGACCTTGGCTGTCAGGTAAGGTCTATCTGAATAGATTTTGAAAAGTTCTTGTCATGTATTATTTTGCCTCCTTTCTTTCCCATCTCCTTTTCTCTTTTCACAATATTTCTTTTATTCATGTAAATATCTCAACTGATGACTTGTACTATTCTTAGGGTATGGGGATTCCTGTGGGGAAGCTTTCTTTATATACAGCTCTTGGTGGAGTTCGCCCTTCATCTGTAAGTATCCGCATATCAACACCTCATCTTTCCTATTTCTACCTTTTAGTTTCTTTTGTTCCTTTTTTTTGGGTGGAGGGCAACTGAATTAAAATCACTAGTGGCACAATGTTTTGGAGAGCATCTGTTGTTACATTCGGCCAATTTGCCCTTGGTGGCTTAATTTCCTCTGAAATAAGGTCTTGAATGTCATGTTTTGGCCTAAATGCTTGTCAGTCTTTTTGGCTAAGTTTTTGGAACGACTAAGCAATTTACTGAATGTCCACAACTCCCATCATGATATGTGGATGTTCTGCCACCATTTTTTAGAATGGGACAGTGATCTTTTAGTTCTTCATCAATTGTTATTTGCTTGATGATGATAATGCCATTATGCCATTAAGTACACATCTTTTAGTTCTGCATGTGAAGGCTGTAGAGAATGTGAATAATTTTGCTTGTTTTCTTCATCTCCTTCTCCCTTGTCATTAACGAAATGAATGTCAAATATGTCAATTATATCAGTGCTTGCCTGTAACAATTGATGTTGGAACCAACAATGAGAAGCTGTTAAATGATGAGTTCTACATAGGTCTCAGGCAAAGAAGGGCTACTGGACAGGTACATCGTATACCTAGTTAACTTGACTGAACTATTTTTATAGACAATTGCCCAGCAGTTTGTTCATAGATGGTGTATAATTTACCGTCTTCATCTTCATTTTAGGAATATGCAGAACTGCTACATGAATTCATGACTGCAGTCAAGCAGAATTATGGTGAGAGAGTCCTCATTCAGGTAGTTAATGAGTTAACAACAAGTGCTGATGATATTTCCCTTCTAGATGATTTTCTAAATCTATGCATTAAATTCTGCAGTTTGAAGACTTTGCAAACCACAATGCTTTTGATCTGCTTTCAAAGTATGGTACAACTCATCTTGTTTTCAATGATGATATCCAGGTAGTTTTTGCTCTTATGTTTGTAACATTGATAACAATCAGGATGGGTGTAACTCTAATACTTGTATCGCTTGTTTCATTTCAGGGCACAGCATCTGTGGTCCTAGCAGGGCTTGTTGCAGCACTAAAATTAGTTGGTGGAACCTTAGCTGATCATAGATTCTTATTCCTTGGTGCTGGAGAAGTGAGTAAATGCTAGTTATGCTGATACTGCTCAATTCATTAGTTAATGACCCTTGCATGAAGCAACAAATAAACTAAAATATAGAATGAGGATGATAATTGTTTGTATGAAGTTGTGACAGCATTTATTTCTAGGATTCATTTAGTGCTATCCATGTGTAACTGCTTCCTGACTAGAGGTCTAGAGCCACTTTCATTAGCCCTCTCTTCATCTTTTGACATTTTTCTATGTGTCGCTCTGTTGCCAATTGCAGGCTGGCACTGGAATTGCAGAACTCATAGCCTTAGAGATGTCAAAACAGGTCCGTTAGCATCTTATTGTAATGTAAATCTTTTCCACAGATGTACTATATATCTAAACAACTGCAATTTTCATCTTACTCCAACTTCAGACAAACATGCCGGTGGAAGAGACTCGCAAGAAGATTTGGTTGGTGGACTCGAAGGTATCAAGAACTTGTTCTCATTCTATCTGTCTTAAGAACAATCTATACCTTCTCTCTCTCTCCCCCCTATTTTTTATGCTTTACAATTCTTAACACAAATGGCTTTTGCAGGGATTGATAGTTAGTTCCCGTATGGATTCACTCCAACATTTCAAGAGGCCCTGGGCTCATGATCATGAACCTACAAAGACACTTCTGGATGTTGTCAATGTATGAACGCTCTTCTGGTCACATTCTTTCTATATTCTTTCAAGTGCAAAACAAAACTTATTCTTATTCTTTTCTGGTCCTGTGTTGTATTTCCATCAGGACATTAAGCCAACAGTGTTGATTGGAACATCAGGAGTGGGAAGAACATTTACTAAAGAAGTGGTTGAGGCGATGGCCTCCTTTAACAAGGTATCATTATGTCTGTTAATATTCCTCAGCTTTGAAGACTGAACTGCAAGATAAACATATTTTGTATGATTGCATGCAGAAACCTATAATTCTTGCTCTTTCCAACCCAACTTCACAATCTGAATGCACTGCTGAAGAAGCTTATACATGGAGTAAGGTATTATAAACATACAGCTTTTACTTGTTACTTACTCATAAAGCTATCAACATATTACATATCATCAATCCTTTTCTTAGGGCTGCTCATTTATCAATCAAGGCTAAAAATTATTTCTCTTTGTAACCTGCAGGGTCGTGCAATTTTCGCTAGTGGAAGCCCATTCCCCCCTGTTGAATATGAGGGGAATGTTTATGTGCCTGGTCAGGTAGGTCATCTTGAGAATTTAAATGGTTTCTAAATTTCAGAGATCAAATGTATATACTAATGCTTGGTTTAATTATTTTTTGTTATTCAGGCAAATAATGCTTACATTTTTCCTGGATTTGGTCTGGGTTTAATTATGTCGGGCGCAATCCGTGTTCATGATGATATGCTTCTGGCAGCATGTGAGCCTTCCAAAAATTGAGAATTCACCTCAAGTTTATTTGATAGAATTTGTGTCAAGTCCCGTTATCATCATTTAGAAGCTATGGGACTTGTTCTCATACGGTCTCTATGAATGGCTGTGAGAGTTTATACTTGTATTCTTAGATTTCTAACTAGTGCATTTTCGCTTATTGTGTTGTTTCAGCGGAAGCTTTGGCTGCAGAGGTGAGGCAGGAGAATTTTGACAAGGGACTTATATACCCACCATTTTCAAACATCAGAAAGATCTCGGCGCATATTGCTGCCAATGTGGCTGCTAAAGCTTATGAACTCGGTGAGTCCTATTCATCCAGGATTTACCAGTGAAAATACGTGACATGTAATAAGATACATAATTTATATTTACCATCTTGTAATCATTTTGGATGCAGGTTTGGCTACTCGCCTCCCTCAACCTAAGGATCTGGTGAAGTATGCTGAAAGCTGTATGTACAGCCCTTCCTACCGAAGCTACCGGTGAAGTATGAGGAGGGTTGATCCCCTTCCCCACCTAAGACGACACCCACCTCATCTCCTCAAAAGGGAAGAAAACCAAAAGGAAAAAAAGAAGAAGAGTAGATGTTCACCTAGTAGTCACATAATCAGTTTTTACAATTTTTTTTCACCCTTATTATTTATTTTATTTATTTTCAATTTCCATTCGTAGGATGTCATGCAAGTAATTTACGATAAGTGGCGGTAGTTGGTTGGATGAATGGCATGCCCTCCAACTCCGTTGTAGCATGTTGTGAACTTGACTTCAGTTCTCACATGAAAATGAAATTCAGTTAGTGTTCTTTTTTTGACTCTTCTTCCACTACGTCGCTTTACGCCGAGAAATTTCTTCCGCACTTTAAAATTGATCTTCAATAGTTGGTCAGTTTTGGGCGATAAATGAAAATTATTAGAGACGACCATAAATCAAATTCGACATTGAAGCAAGGTTCACTCAATTCTTTCAAGAGGATATGGAGCTGTCATTTGTGAGAGTAAATTGGTACGTGATGTATATACTGCCAAGTACCGACATGATTTTAAGAAAATGGGGAAAAGTATCAAAAGTGCCCTTAATGTTTGTATTCAATACAACTTGTCCAATTTCACCGTCTTGTATTCCATATTTAAGAAAATTAATGATTTCTATAGAAAAATGAAAATAACTGCTCGAGAAATTATATAGTAGATCATGTATTCCACCTCAACAATTTGAGTTGGAATAATTATTCACTAAAATCATCACATTTGAGTTATAGAAGGTATGATGTCTATCAACTCAATAATTTTAGTTTTAGTTGGAATAACTATCCAGTAAAAAAAGGACATGATGTTTTTGTTTATACTTATATTCTCTCCCATCCCACTAGTTATTTTCAATGGTAATCTTTCTTGTCACAAATTTAATTTCTTAATTTCTTAATTGATTTGTTACATCATGTTAGCAGTTGATATGGAATATCATATTCATTCTATAATTTTTCTAAATGCTATACACTATCTTATTTGTTTGTCATGTTATTCTAAATCAACATAATGACATGGAATAACCATTTCATAGTATAACTTTTCAATCGTTTCAATGTATAATTTTTCGGTAGTGGCTGAAGCTGAAGCAGCTACTTTCGAAGTAACAGAAAGAAAAGCAGAGTGAGAGAGTCAAAGTCGAAAAGAGGATTCCTCACTTCTTTCTCTCATTCAAAACCGTGCATGAGATTTTCATCTTGTAACTTTATTTTTCATGAAATATATTTTACATTTATTAGTTATAACCTTTAATCCAAAGAGCACAAATACATCTTATTGTCTTATTCATAAAGTTTAAATAAAGTAAATAGAAACCATAGATCTCCCTAATTTCTAAATAGTCAAAGGAACAATGCCAAGATGTAAAAAGAGTGCTGTCAACTTTCCAATTCTTATTTTATATTCATATGAGTGGCCCAACAATACTTTTCAATTTTCGATGGTCCTATTAGTTTAAGGGTCTAGAAATAAAAAGCCCAAATTCTAAACTTTGGATGACACAGCAGTTCAACTAATACTAATATTTTAGAAAATGAGAGGGTGATTATGGATGTTTTATCATTTAGTATTTTCATGTCATGGAGTAATGACCTTACAAACCTAATTATCTAAAAAAATAAAACCATAAAATCATGATTCAAATCAAGGCATTGTATGTTAAAATTGCTGTCAAAATGTTTCTATTTTGTTCCCTTGTTAAATTAGCATGCATTTTCTTAGCAATTGAAAAGGTCAAACTGATTTAGAGATATAACATGGACAATCCACCCACTTTTTTTTTTTTCAGGTTCTCAAGGAGAAGTATTTCCAAGCATAAATCAACTTTAATTTGGAAAAATTCATCGGCTATACCCCGATTTTGTTTTTATTTATAAAGAGATCAATATCTCAGACTTTATTATTTTACTAGGAGGAATCAGAAGAGTGCAAGAGAGGTGAAAGATAAGAGAAAAGAAGAGTGAAGGGATGGTGGAGATGGATTGTAAGAGAAATGTGACTGACTGAGAGAAAGGCGGAAAACACAGAACCGCAGAGGAGGGGATCGAGAGGTGGTGGAGGCTTAAGAGGTAGATGGGAACGACCGTCCATACTGCCACCTCCTTAGTTTCGTCCCGATTAAACGAAACAATTTAAATTTATTTTCATGTGAAAAATGACTTGCATTGGTGCCATAATTAGAAATGAGAAAGACTTTGATGCAATACATTTCACAAAATTATGATGCAAAACATTTCCCAAAATTATGGGTTTATCATTTATGAAAGTTCGTTGAATTGTGAGGAGATTAGGAAGAAATTTTTCGTCCTATTATTGATGGGGTTTAAAATTTTAGCATGTGAAAAACAAGGTGTAAGATATTTTACGCGTTGTCCATTTTGCTTGTATTGTACGAATGGATCCTTTGTTCGGATATTTTATTTGTGATTTCATCTCAGTTTTCTTGAATGTATTAAAAAAATTGAGAAAGTTACGTCAGTGATTACTTAATTATAGAAATTGATGTTGTTTTCTTTTGAGTTTAATAGTAAATGAAAAGGGCAGAGGCTAATAAATATAATTTAAAAAAGGATATTGATTAACGTCCCAGGTTGGGACATCACAATAAGGGTAAAAGTGTTTTTCAATTTAAGTTTGTATGGATTTTTAATGCATCTTAATTAATTTTCAATTTATAATACATACATTTTAAATTCTATAATTACATAAATATCCTATTGGGACATCCCAATTTGGGATGCTAACATTCATTGTTTAAAAAATTAAGACACAAAATGACTTAAATCATCCTATTTACTAGTGATGGGCCTGTCAAATTAATATTGACCCATTACGTTAAGGACCGGGAATCATAGGTACCCGGCATGGGACAAGCCCACCAGCTAAACACATCTATCTAGTAGAATTCTATTCTTTTATAAATCCTAAACCTTTTTATTTTTATGATTGAGTACTTTCTCTCTGACTTAAGCATCGGAGTACCGTTGGGACACCACCGTCCCGCAGTGCTCTAACCCTGTATTGTGATCGCAGATATCCGTTTTCAAGAACCCGTAGAAGAGAATAGGTGCTCAAACCCTAGCTATGGTGTTATCAGAATCATCACTTGGTGCTTTGAGCGAGGATAAACTAGGATTAGAAATTAATAAGCAATCAGACAGAGTAGTAGGAAATCCATTAGGACAATTTATGAGACATTTTTTTAGTGTCTAGTAAGGATTGTAAGTATGTTAGTGCTAATTTTAAACTATAAAAAAATTAACAATTATAAAGTCCAGAAAATGGCTAACATTTTTTAAATGTGACATCTTTTTTTTTTTTATGAGAAATGTGACGTCTACCAATAGTAGCTAAAATTTAAACTCCATGAGTGGCACTAAACTTTTATTCCCCTCATATAATAATAATTTCAGTAGCTTATCACAGTTATCTGTCCTTCATAGTTATAGAAACTCAAAATCAGTTTTGAGACATTTTTTTCTAGATTTGAAATGATGTTTCCAGGTTTTGGGATGTAATTATAATTCTTAATAAGGGTTGTGTGTTTGTGTTTTATTAGGCGTGTGTGTAGCAACTAATAATCCCAAGTCTTTGGGTCAAAAGAGGAAGCTTACTTTGAAAATATGCTTTGTGAGTTCTCACTTTCATAGAAGGTTGGGTACACCCTATTTTATATTCATTTTCACATATATGTATATTTTTTTATTCAATTTATTTTACGTATATAATTTGTAGTAAATAAATGGTAATAAACAACGACAAAATGACGCATGTCTTATTTCATATTTGGTCTAGACAGCTTTTAATTCTTCACCTTCGACGTGTTTTTGTTTGAATTTTTCCACTCTACATCTCTTTCTATATATACTTAGATGCATGAATGTTGAATTGCTACCTATGCATTTACAGCAGTAAACCGAGGTGGAGTCAGAATTTTATTTTGGGCTAAATTTAAACATAAATATAGAAAGAAATAAAAAATTAAGAAATTAAAATGCTAAATAATGTAAAAATATGGTATTAAAAAATATTTTACTTGGGTAAAAAAATAAAAAAAAAATGGGGGAGAAGGTCCTCGGCAACAAGGTGGCTCCACCACTGGTAGTAGTAACAAATTAAATTGGTGGTTTCAAGTTTATAAAAATTTCCACAACCAATGAATTTTAACATTGCCATTTTTTCTTGTCCTAAAAAACAAAAGGAAAAAAAAAACATTGCCATTTTTTCTTAAACAAAGGTCTTACTACTAAATTTCAACTTCCATTTTATCAGAAAGTAGGAGATATGTCAAACTTATATTGAGATATGTTAAACTTATATTTGAATTTCCCTTTGCATTGAGACAATGTCTCGGTTTTTCACTTTTTAATTCTTTCTTTTGGGTTAAAAAATCTTAAGGTTATATGCTGTAAAATATTGTATTCAAGTATGAAAATATGGATGACAATGGAATTTATTCTTAACCTATTAATTCAAGTTTGATTTTCATTACTTGACTAGCTAGCTTTTAAACTAGGAGGTAATTATTGAATTTACAATAAAGTATTATTTCTCCATTTAAAAAACAATCCAGTTTTAAAATTTCTAAAAATGAAAATTTATTTTACTCCAAACACTATAAGAAAATCAAAAAAATACTGACCTAATTTTCCATAGGTAAAAATAAGAAATATGTAATATCAATAAAAAGCTCATTTGTAATTTTTACGACTATTTTTTTATCCTAGTAATTTTTACGGATGGATTTTTTATCCATCGATAATTACTGACGAAATTTCTCATCAGTAATTTTAAAAATTCCATCACTAAATGCTATTAGAGATCATTGGATCACTAACTACTATCAAAGATCATAAAAAAATTGTCGGTATAAAAATTTAGGGAAAAAAAATATAATTCGTTGGTATCTATTGGTATTTTTTTTCTAAATTAATTTAATTTTTATAATTCGTCGGTATTTTTTTAGAAAAAATTAATAATTTTTTTTATGATCCATAGGTAACCGGTTACTGATTAATAAAAATATAAGATTTTGATAGTGTATTTTCTTATTCAAAATCTTAATACTCTTTGATTGTTTACACTGTAGATTATTAACTCATTGATGCTTCTATAAGGATATTCAAAGAAAAGTTGTGTTTTATGCTTTTCAATTTTTTTTTCTAAATAAATATCATATTAAATAAAACTAATCAATAAATATCGCACTAATAATCAATTAGTACAATTTGTGATAGACAAACTATATTAAGTCACAAACTGATTGCAGAGTCTTTAAATTAGTCTGATCTTTTGAATATTAGATTATTTACTTTCACATTGGAAGACATATAAAAAAGGCCTAATGATAAAAAAAATCCAAACTTTTTCATTTACTTGCAATTATAACCAAACTTTTTAATTTAACTTGAAAAACCCCAATCTTTACATCTTATTACAATTTTATCCAAATTGCTTAAATTGATATAAAATAGTATGTAATTGTAATCTAATTACAATAAATAGGGTTTTATTAAATAAAATAAATTATAATTAAACATTGCCCATAAATCACTTAAAACAATTTGTTTACTAATTGCATATAATTTTGAATTAGTTTGAGTAAATGGAAGAATTGCAACAGCATGTAAAGATTGAGATTTTTTTGTCAAAATTAAAATGTTCGAATATAATTGCAAATAAATGAAAAGGTTTAAAGTTTTTTTATCATTAAGCCCTTAAACTTTCATATAAAGAGACAAATAAAATTTTAATATGGCAGAAAAAATTAAAAAAATTCATAATATTTTATAAAATATAAAAAATGGATCATTCACACACATACACACGTGTATGTGTGTATATATAAACACAGCTATGTATGTATATATGTGTGTATTCCTTTGAAAGGGAAGTATACAAATACAACGATTCACATATTAAAAACGCATAGATGAGATGAGAGATTTCAGGAGAATGATCCAAAATGTAAGACAAATAGTGGTATATATGTAATATGTGCTAATGTGGGCCAAATAGTTAGGTTTACAAAATCAAGAGGGCGGCTCAATCTCACACTTGAAAAACGAATACAATTTAATGAAAAGTTTGTTGATATTTTAGTCAAAACTGTCAATTTCTTTTGATTATGTTATCCCACGCCACAACTTTTTTCCTTTTTCTTGAAGTGACAAAAAAAACAGAGAGAATGTGATTGACACTAATTATTTATCCCCAAATGAAAGGACAAAATAAATGAGAATAATTTTTGCTTACTTCTCTTATCCTTATAATGTGATATTGTAGAATCACCCACAGATATAAAAAATTTAACGTTAGGCGGATTAAGATGGTGTTAAAAGGGGAATGAT
>CANYLF010208030.1:0-10018 GCA_948193215.1 Bocquillonia castaneifolia
CTACTAGAGCGATGGATGAAGTCTAGTAGGGGGTGATTTAATTACTAATGTTTGGAAAAATTATTTATTTATAGTTTTTCTTGTTTTCTTCAATTAAATTAATTTCCAAGAGCTGATTTAATATATTTCTTGATTGGCCACTTAGAATTATATTTGTTAGGTTTTATCATTCAAGGGATGGCTTGAAA
Source organism: Bocquillonia castaneifolia (assembly GCA_948193215.1). Taxonomy (NCBI): domain Eukaryota; kingdom Viridiplantae; phylum Streptophyta; class Magnoliopsida; order Malpighiales; family Euphorbiaceae; genus Bocquillonia; species Bocquillonia castaneifolia. Next base: position 189 of record CANYLF010208030.1, read on the forward strand.
TAAACTGGATTTGGGGATTAAACTTGTTTAGATGTTAATACGAAAACGGAAATTAACCTAAACTTGATTTAAAAACTTCGCTTAATGGGTTTGATTGTTTTTAATCGGTGTGCAGCGAAAGAGCAGCATAGCTGGTTCAATTAAACACGTTTTTCTGCCTTGGAAAAAGATTAAAATATTTTGATAAAGTTTTGCTTAATTGAATTTGATTTAGTGATTGAATTACCCCTCTAGATAGATTCCTAAGCTCTAGTGTTTGTTATTATTGGTTTTTCTTATCAATTTAATTTGCTTTTTTATTAGTTTTTCTTGCTTTAGTTTTAATTGTTGAATTTGGTTGAATTATTAATTAGTTTTTAATTTTCTCAAAAATCAAATCAAGGGTATTCGTTTTAATTTTTTGTTAATTGTGCCTTTAATCGAAAAATTAATTGTTAACCGATTTGTCCCTGTGGATCGACCTCATAACCCGAGTTTATTACTTCGATAATCCATACACTTGTGGATCGTCATCACTTCATCCCTTTACAGCCAGGATGGAATCTGAATTCCTGCTGAGTGATAAGGTTTAGGTGCCTTATGAAGTATTCCATGCAAATGACAAACAATTGAGGAGAGAAGGGATCACCCTGCCTTAACCCCCTCTTAGCAGAATAATAAGGGCTAGGAACTCCTTTCCAATGCACAAAATAAGCAGTAGTTCTTAAACAGTTCATCACAACCTTTATAAAAGGTTTAGGGAAATGAAAACCAAGAACTTCCTCAACAAAAACCCAATTCACCATGTCATAAGCTTTTTGAAGGTCAACTTTAAGCATACATCTAGATGGAGATTGATATAAGTGATAACTATGAACTAATTCATGGGCCAAGGAAATATTATCACCTATAGATCTGCCTAAAATGAAAGCAGATTGGTTACCAGCAATCAACTTAGGGAGAATGCCCCTCAGGCGATGAGTAATCACCTTGGCAATCAACTTATATAAAACTGAACAATAGGTAATAGGTCTAAATTCTGCTATTCTATCAGCACCAGATTTCTTAGGGATCACAGTTAAAGCAGTTAGACTTAATTGTTTAAGAAACTCGCCTGTCTCCATAGCTTCATGCACAATAAGAGTGAGATCCTGCTTAACAATAGGCCAGCATGATTTGAAGAAGAAGCTGTTAAATCCATCTGCACCAGGGGACTTATCTGAACCAATAGAGAGCAAACCCTTCTTGACTTCTAATTCTAAAACAGGAGAAATCAGAAGTTGTATGTCTTCCTCAGTCAGCTTATACCCAGTATCAAAAACTGCAGGGTTGCAATACCTTCTGCCAGGCATATTAGTGCCCATAATACCTTTATAGGCTATAAAGGCATTACGTATATCAATATCCTCCTCTACTTCAGTAATATCAGATAAAATGAGCTTTGGGATTAAACTCAGGAGCCTCCTTTGTTTGATAGAGTTGAAAAAGAATTTAGAATTTAAGTCTCCCAACTAAATCCAGTTGATCCTTGACTTTTGCTTCAAAAAGCTCTCCTCCATCTCCATTAACCTTCTAAACTCCATAACCATGACTTTCTCCTCAAGTATTAGATCCTCATTAAAAGGATTCTACTGCATATTGGTTTGCAGTTCCTTAATTCTGGCCCTTTGGTTTTTCACTTGGTTGCAAAATCAAAAAACTCACTTTTATTCCACTACTGGAGTCCTGCTTTGATTCTTTTTAACTTTTGAACCACTCTGTATGCAGCAAACCCTTCATCATTCTTGTGCCATTTTTCCTGGATAAGATTCTGGAACTTGGGGTGAGAAGTCTAGAAATTGAAGAACTTGAAGCTCTTCTTACCATATGAGGAAATCTGCAGGAATTGAACTAATATTGGGAGAATGGTCAAATAACATAAGAACCAAAGTTTTCGTAACTGCTCCTTGGAAAACATCAGTAAACTGGGAATTGATTAAAGCTCTGTCTATTCTTCACCAAATTCTAGCATCTCCCACTTGATTATTACTCCATGTGTACTACAAACCTATATTTCTCATTTCTAGAAGATTACATTCACGAATACAGTTCACTAGCTCATCTCTATGGTCATTATCTAAAGGGTTCCCCCTACTCTGTCATGGTCACCTGTTACTTCATTGAAATCGCCTTGTAGCAACCAAGGGGTATCATTAGAGAGACTAGTATTCACTAAGTCAAGCCATAGAGATCTTCTATCAAAGATTGTATTAAGGCCATATACAACAGTTCAAAACAAAGACTTACCCCAAACTGTCAATTCACTAGTTATAAACTGCCTACTAACAGTTATGACATTCAAACTCACCTTTCTAGTATCATAAATGATCCATATTCTCCTAATGTCATCACAACTATGATTAGTTATGAAATCCCATCCAAACAGATTCAGCTTATTCCAAATATCATTAACATTGTGACCTCTGACTCTAGATTCCAGCACACCAACAAAAAAAAAACATTATGAATTCTTAGCAGAGACTTGAGTTCTGCGTGTTTAGAAGGGTCATTAAAACCTCTAATGTTCCAGCTTAGCAGCATTTTCCTTTATCTAGGGGCTTTTGAGGCCTCTTAGAAGGAGCTGGATACTTAGGTTTCTCAATAGGATTCACAAGAGTTGAAGAATTGAGCTTACCCCCAGTGTTGAGTCTGGTGTTGTAGCTTTGACTCTTATTTATCTCCTGAGTTTTCTTTATTTGCCTTGCCCTTTTCTTCTGGCTGGCATTAAGAACTACTTGAAATTCTTCTTGTGGTTCGGTTTTCTCTATCTCTATTACAGGTTCAGGATCTGCCTCCTTAGATTCTTCCTCTTTGATTGGGAAATTCGCAACAGGGACAGTAACTTGATCTATGTCCACTCTAGTAAAAGTGTCACCGTTCTTGACCCAGAACTTATTTTCCTTTTGAACATAACATTTTGCCTCATAATGCCCATAACAATGGCATTTTGTACATCTTTGAGGTCGCCACTCATATTCAACTCTTTACTCTATCTGTTCCCCATCCTCTAGTTCGAGTGTAATTGAATTTGGAAAGATGCCAGAGAGACTCATCTCTAAAAGGCTTCTAGCATAACTGAGCTTGCTTCATTGATTTGTGCAGTGATCAGAATATAGCGGCTTCTCTAACAGACTACCAATGCTACTAAGAGTTTCAGGACCCTAGAATTCCCATGGAAGAGAAGGGAGTTGAATCCAAATAGGCACTTGAATTAATTCTTCAAAATTGAAACTCATACGCTGTCTCCATTCTTGAACCAGTAAGGGGCGTTTATCAAATGTAATTGGGACATCCTCTATAGCAGCCACCTTCCCCTCCTCAGATGTGAAGAAAAAAGCAAAGAGATTAACCTTAATCTGCTTTACTTCCAGAAGCCCCAATTTTCCCCATCTGTGTTTGAGGAAATTCTCCAATTTATAAAATCTAAGGTTTCCCCCAAAAACATGCCCAATTAAGACAAATCGCCATCGACCAATTTCCTTCTCAACAGCCTGAGCCCTAATCTTAGCAACTCGAATACCATTGCTAACCATCAGCGTGACATACTCTAACTTGCAAGTCTCTGATTTCAACCGATTTGCTTGAAAAGGTCCGACCATGTCGACATACTTTTAGGTTGTTCTTGCAGAGAAACTAAAAATTCTGATCTTTTTTTTCTTCAAAAGTACCATTAGTAGCTTCTACATCATCACCAGATTGAGAATCTGGATTTTTTAGTTCAGAAAACTGACGATTTGATGAAGATTGCCCAGAGTTTCTTGTTTTCTTCCTTGTCATGGAAACTGCGTAAGTTAGCAAGCTAACATGCGCTGAGAGAAAAGGCCAAAAACGCGTGGACTCCCTTCTAATTTAAATTAGTTGGACATTATTGTTATTGAGACTAAATGCAGGATGTGGCCAACTTCATTTATTATGAATCCGTTCAGGAAAACAAGAATGATGCTAATCTAGTCAAATTTTAATGAACAATATCAAAATATATACCAACTCAAAAAAAAAAAAAAAAACAACAAGAAAATATTAAAATGCCCCCCAAAATAACCATCTCAACTGTTCGGAAGAAACCATACAATTGCTAAACCTGCTAAACAAAAAAGTTGACCGACACAAAACAAAGACATGCATCAGAATTTTCAAGTTCCACTTCCATCATATGCTAATATGCACCATGAATCCCCTGCTTCATACTTACGCGGCCAGCATGGATATAATGTGAAAAAAATAAAAAACTGCACGACAGAGTTGTAAAACTACTTTAAATACTTGGATCATACGAAACCAACAAATATCAGAAAAAGGAAAAAACGAGAACGAAGACGTGGATGAATAGAATTTAGTAGGAGATCTGTTTACAACCCTAAACTGGGATTTTAACACTTTTGTAGTGTGTTACAAAACCCTGATGATAGTTGCTGTACTTTCGTTTTAACAGTAGTTGGAAAGTTTTCCTGGTTTTACTATGATAACATAGAAGTCTTAACACTGAATTCTGTATGGCTCACAGGCGTGTAAAGAGATGTGAGGCAAAAGTAACATCATATTGCAAACCTTTCAGCACATCATTTTTTGGACGAGTATACTTCAACAATGCCAAGGTCAACTTGCAAAAGCTTTCAGCATATGAAGTATGAACAAAGACGTTCTTACCTCTTTTGTCGCTCAGGATAGAAAGAAATTCATATATGACATCTGGATTGATGAACCATAAATGATAAAAAAAAAAAAAAAAAAAAGAAAGTAACAAGAATCAGTGATTCAACCTCGTACTCATATCATAGCAACTACACAGGGTAAGCTAACACTGCTATACAATGCACTAATCGAACCTACTGAGATTTTAAAGCAGGAGCAGCCCTCTGCATCAGGGCTCAAAAGAGGTCGCAATATATGGCAAAGCCTCCACTGGAAGATACAGCAGATAACCAAAAAGTATTGACAGACTGATTACCTTCCTCCCAGCAACGGAGGAACACCACAGCCGTAGCATCTGCCTCGATTCCTTTAACATCTGCACTCACCTGTCATGTAAAAGAAAATGTGAATAACTGAAGCCCCAAATCAATAATAAATGAAAAGAAATCAAGGGATGGTCGAGTCTCCCACAGAAACACAAGTTATTTCCCCAAGGTAATAGAGAAAATTTCAAGCATCTGATTATGTACCAACAACACATCAAGCGTCAAGAGTAACCACACAGTGCAAAAATGCTAAAACCTAGAAGGTTAAAATCATCTCCATAATTTTCCATCTGAAATACCACTTCTTATAACTGATCGGTTAGTGCCTTAATTCAACTGGAGATGGCCCTGAGTCTGCAACAGACAACAGAATTAAATCCATTTAAATGCAATAAAAATGCCACAAGTCATAATTTGAACTTGCAACTTTCAGGTTCAGAATTTAGGCAACAACTGGTTTTGATAATTGGTATTTCCTACTGCATAAATATCACGTCTAGTAAAGAAATTCACATAACATCAATCCCACACTAGAGACTTCTATTCCAAATAGCTGGAATGCATTCTCTCAATCAAGCCTTCCTCCACCACTTTTACACATTCAACAACTATTACCATGAGAAGAGCTAAAACTAGATATAGAAACTAATGGTCACTACTCAGGTTTCAATGCATGCCACTTCATGCACTGGGATATCCCTTAAACAATTCACAGTTCAGAATTAGCCGTGACCAAAAGCAATCACTATGTAAAAACTAAATCAAGAAAATGTATGTAGTGACAGTAGCCTGGGAGTGTTGTTCTAAGTGAAAAACATTCACCTTCAATCAAACCAGGTCCTCAAAATTGTAGAAAAAGTGTCTCATCATCTTCCTCTCCTGGCATTGTGGCCACTGGTTGAGTTTTGAATGGCACAGATACAGTATGGTTGAGCTGATAATTTACAAGAGTTGAACCAAAAATGTTGAACTTTGGAGCACTCCCATAAGCAGCTTCTGCATCAGAAAACTTTTTGAAAACAACTCTGGCACGGTTGGTATCCCTATCTGTTTCTGTCTCGTATTCTCTTAAAGGCCCAAAACGTTTGAACATCTTAATGAGGCTTGTTTCTGAAGGAACAGAATCTGCCACAGGAAAATGCATTACTAGCTCTGCTGGTGCATTCTCATCCACATTATTGGCAGGTTTCTCTGCTGACACACCAACATTAGAATCAGAATACCGCTTCCTAGAACTTGACCTATTAAGGTTCTTATCAGGGTCCATGGCCAACAGTTGAGTATCCCGTTTTCTACTTTTACGTGGATGTTGCTCTTCTGAACCATTTTGAATCACCCGGTCTGTCCAATAAGTGTCATTCATATCCTCAAATTCAAATGTTTCAGGAGAACCACTGATAGAATGGGATGATTGTCTTCTTTTACCACCTACTTTATCATGCTTCTCGATAATCACCGAGTTCCGGAAATCTGAGAAAAAACTAATGATTACGGTCAAGAAATTATATCCTTTCAAGGGATCTAGTGCTGCCAAGTGAAGCTGTGATAGTAATTCATCCAATGACGAGTATTCTGTTGGAACATTCATTTTCCTCATCTCAGGATCCTCAGAATGCTGCACCAAAACATCAGATCCATCCACAAGTTCATCACTCTCTCCATCCGGCTTCTGGCTATTAGATTTCAGTATAGAGGGAGATCCGGTCATCTGGCTCGCAACTCTACGCATGCAGTCACCAATCTTGAAGGAAGACTTTGGGGCTGGAGAGGACAGTTTTGCAAGAGAAATAGTTTTCCTCCCTTCTGCTGCAGCTGATTCATCAGGAAAGGAATCAGGGCCTCTCCGCTTCTTCGCAGAAGATGGTGAAACTAGTTTGCTGTTAACATTCCCATCAGGTCCAGTTTCGTCATCTGCAGATTCCCACGAGTCGGTTATTAATTCATACAAGCTTCTCTCTTTCTTCCTAGGGTATATTGTATCCTTCAAATTATGTTTACGTTTGTGGTAAGACCTTTGAGTCTGCGAAATCTCCTGACCAGATGAAGTCTGCCCATTATCCTTGTCAAGAGAAGATGCATCCTCAAGCACTTCATCCTCAAAGTGTAAAGTGTCTGCAATCTCTAACCCTCCACAAAATTGAAATTCAGGCAGCTGGGAATAACCCTTCAGGCGATAAAACAAAAGCAACTGAGCCTTGGCAATAACAAGCTCCAGTCGATCAGCCCCACCAGCAGGAGATTGTGCTAATGCTTTCATATACTCCACCAGTTTACCAGGTTCAAATAAATCAGCATGTGAATATTTGTCCACACTCTCTCTTACACTTGATTCTTGTTTGATTCCTGCATTTTCTACAATCTGAAATTTAATTTTATCATATAATTCTTTTGGCATGCATGAGCAAGCCAGTCCAAACTGCACCCTTCTTGAAACTTCATCCAAAGCACAACTAACAGCATTTTGGAATGTTTCTGAATTGCTCTGCTTCTCAACCTGGGAGAAGTTTGACCTGAAAGGTTTTAGCAGAGATTCCTCATTCCATGCAAATGATCGATCCCCAAAATATGCTACTAAAAAACAGTCCTTTTTATGATACTTCAGTGCCTTCTCAGAGGAATCTGAAGAATCAAAAATCTGTCCAGGCCACCATGGATGGCTCCTCACTTTACCCCAGACCAAGTCAGACACATTAAATTCACCTTCTTCATATGGTGGGAGTTGATAACTAGATTGATGTGCTTTTACAGTGTTTCCAGGATGTACAATTGCTTGTTTTGCAGATTTATCATCAATAGTCTTTGGCAGTTCAGAGTCAGTATCCTGTTCTTCAGCTTCAGTTTCTTGCCCTTCCCGAAAGCCAGTCTGTTGGGCATCTGCAGCATCTTCTTGGACTGCTGATTCTTTTCCCATATCTGATTCAATATCAAATACATCATGGTCTGCATTTTCATTCAAGCCTTCTTCAACCTTCATATTTTGATCCCCTTCAGGCACAGCAAGTTCGGTAGAGGCGTCCAAAGTTATGTCATTGTTCGCCACCACAGTAGTTTGCCCTCCATCCACTACCTGAGTATCAGTCTCTGTGCTGCCACCAACTGTTGCAGCCTCTGAATGCTGTTCTATAACTTTTTTCTCTTCCCCTCCAACCTCTTCAATATGATTTATTTGTTCTTGTCCATTCATAATGTGCCTTGTATGTGAATCACCCTCAGCAGGCTCTGAAACCTCAGCAGCAGAAGTTAAGACCTCTTCCTTGTCCATTGAAGTGGTTTGAGTATCTGTTTCCTCATAATCTGCCTCAATCTTTAAATGTTGATTATCTACTGAGGAAGATACTATCCCATTCAATTGCATGTGTCCAGGACCCTTGGAATTTTCATCTGAAGGAACCTCATCATCCATTTCTGCAACTTCATCACCAACAACTGCTTGAACTGGCTGATATGAAGTGGTTGAATCTAAACACACGTAGCAGTGATTTATAGTGCTCTCATTACAGGTGTCAAGCTTACCTTGATCTTGCTGTATGCTAGCTTGTTCAGCTCCTTCTGGCCCTATATTCGCATGAACCTGGGCAGAAGTATGGGACACACTCTGGTCCGAGCAGTCTTCAGTTCTTAGAGTTTCATCTTTTTCGGAACTGAGAAGCCTTTCATCCTCTGTTGCCACAATTTCATCTCCAATAACCATTTGAGTCGGCTTTTCTGAAGATTGCAAATCTGCAAATCCATCATAGTGATTTTCAGTGCTTCCGTTGGCTGTCTCAAACGTTGCCTGCAGTTCTTCCACTGAAAAACAAAAATTTTCATTAAAAGCATCAGTGTCCATACCTTCAATATCTGGACTTTCAATCTCTTCGTGGTCCATTGATGCAGTTTTTTCATCAACAGAAACTTCTGTTTGACCATCTAAAGCATTTGAAGCTGCAGTAGGAATGGCTTCTTCTACTGTTGAAACTGAATTTTTAACAGAACTGGGTACAGCATCACTATCATGCATCCCCTCCAAAGCTGCTTCAACTTTGGGATTTGAATTGTTACTACTGGCCATTGCCATCGATTCCTCCTCTACCACATGGGCATCAGTAATTGAATCTTCCACGATAACTGAAGATGGTTCACCGGCAGTTTCAATACCTGGCTTCCAATCCTCATCATGCAAAACACTGACTGTCTGTGTCTCTGATGCCTGAAGTACATCTCCCCCACTACCATTTGTTTCCTTATCCTGATCCATAGCTTCCTCAGATGATTCAAATTTCAGTACAGAAATAACAATTTTGGTTTCATCTGATGAAGAACATGCAACTAATGAAGAACCTCCAACACCATTTTCAACTCTTTGATCCTGTGTTTCATTCTCAGGTAGCCTATTTCCTTGAGTATCCACATCCTCCACTGATTCTCCCTCCAAATTTTCCTCCCCTGCAGAGAGTGCCACTTTATCAACCACAACTTGAATTTCCCCACAAGTGGAACCTTTAACTGCACTTCCAACTCCCATATTTGAACCATCTTCATCCCCAACTCGTTGCGAAGCACTATCATCAGCAATGTCACTCTTACCAACATCAACAACCTCTTTAGTCGCTGTACTGTCCTCCAATTTCCCTTCTTTTTCAGATTCTACAAACCCAGAAGACTTTCCTACATCACTGTCAGTTTCCAAATTCAATGCTTCAGCACCAGAATCCATAAGACCAGCCTCACCTCCTCCACCATCTACATCTTTCCTTTCTTTCTCTGAACCTGGGTCACCCAAACCACCTTCACTACCACTTGCTTCCTGACCTGAATTTCCAGCACCACGATCATTGTCTATACAAACACCAGCAGCACATATATCAGAACCTG
>CANYLF010208292.1:0-14641 GCA_948193215.1 Bocquillonia castaneifolia
CATAAACATGATATGCTCATTGTCCAAATTTATGTTGATGATATTATATTTGGTGCTACTAATGAAAAACTTTGCCAAGAGTTTGCTAAGTGTATGACTAGGGAATTTGAAATGAGCATGATGGGAGAGCTCAAGTTTTTCTTAGGACTTCAAATCAAACAAGGTAAAGAGGGAATCTTCATCAACCAAGCCAAATACACCAAAGAGTTGATCAAAAGATTTGGCATGGAAGGATGCAAGACAAACAAAACCCCCATGAGCACAACAACAAAATTAGACAAGGATGAAACGGGGTAAGAGTGTAGATGAAAAGAAATATAGAGGTATGATCAGCTCACTTATCTATTTAACTTCATCTAGACCCGATATTATGTATGCTACATGTTTATGTGCTCATTTTCAAGCATATCCTAAAGAATCTCATTTGCATGCCGTTAAAAGAATTTTGAAATATTTGCATGGCACAATGCATTTAGGACTATGGTATCCTAAGAGTGTTTCGTTTGATCTTATTGCATACTCGGATTCAGATTATGTCGATAGCTTGATGGATAGAAAAAGTACTTTGTATTTGTCAACTACTTGGTAATTGCTTAGTTTCTTGGTGTTCTAAGAAACAAGTAAGTGTTGCTTTGTCAATTGCTGAAGCCGAATATGTAGTGGCGGGTTATTGTGGATCACAAGTTTTGTGGATGAAACAACAATTGAAAGATTATGGGTTAACTATTGATCATATTCCCATTAAATGTGATAATAATAGTGCTATAAATCTTTCAAAGAACCCTATTCAACACTCTAGGAGTAAGCACATAGATACTAGACATCATTTTTTAAGAGATTATGTGTAAAAAAGTGATGTTGTATTGGAATTTATTAATACAACTAACCAATTAGCTGATATTTTCACAAAACCTCTAAATGAAGAACGCATGAACTTCATTAAGAGAGAACTAGGAATGCTTGATGGGAGCATTCTTTGATTTCATTGTGTTTAAATGATCGTAAATTTTTGTTTCATTTGCATAATAGACTTAAATGAATGCCTTTGTTTACTTTCATAAACTTAAGGAATCATTTAAAGTCATATATAAAGAATGGAGCTCAATGGCAAAAGAAATTTGCATTTCTAAGTTAAGTTTGAAAATTTTTCGTTTTGAACCTCTAATCCGCAGCCGCGAATATAGCTCACGGGCGCGACTAAAGGTGAAGATTTTCTATTAAAACTATTTCATTTCTCATGGACGTGATTTAAGTATCACAGTCATGATTAAAACTTTTGACTTTTACTAAAAACCTTTTGACATTCTAATCACCCACATGATCTCCAAATTACCGGCGCGATCAGTATGTCCACATTTTATATTTTGATTGAAACTTTTATCATGGATGGGATCTAAACTGTCACGAACGCGATTTTGAACACGAATTTTAGTATTTTCAAACTTTGATCTAACGATCTTAATTGCGGACGCGATTATTGTTCTTCGCGAGCATGATCTTTGCGAAATTCGACCGTTTTAAAAGTTTTCAAATTCCACGGATGCGATTTAGAATCTCGGTTCCAACTAACGTTCAAAATTCAAAAAATATAGTCATTTATAGCCATTGTAAAACGGCTAGTTTTGAATTTTTGGGAGATTTTCAGCCATTTTGAGCCTCAAACATGCCTATATATATCAAATTATGCATATGGACATAAGTTTACTTCATTTTCATTGATTTTTAAAATTTTAGGTTATATTTCTCTTCTACTCCTCACTCTTTAGAAGCTTAAAACTTATTTCTAAAACATATAACTACTTTTTCACTCATAAACAATCAAATGGGGAAGAAATCTACAAGGCAAGAGAAAGGAAAAGGTATAGATCTGTTGGCTAGTTTGGAGAAGCATCCCAAGGAGAAAATAGGCATGGTGGATGTGCCTAAAGAAAGGAGAAGGTATAACTATTAGGGAGTCCCATGAACAAGAAATAGGACCCCATACTCGTTCTAAGACTGCCTCCCCTCAAAAACCAGCTAGTAATCCACAAAAAATCACCAAACAACCACCAAAAGATATGCCACCTCCATCTGATGAACCTCAACCTCAAGAAGCACCCTCTTCTTCTCTAGACCTTCTGAACGATGAGTAGAGAGTTGAGTACAATAAAATTTGGGAGAAACCTTCCTAGAAACTAAATCAGTTTCTGATCATGCCCTAAACCTCATGGGAATCAAGGAAGAGATTGATGGGTACCTTGCAAACCTGAGTTGGAAGAGTTTTATGAAGCCTAAGTACCCTGGCTACAAAATCCAAACCACTGAATTCCTTGCCACTCTCAAGGTATCAAAGAAACTTGAATCTGGATTAGGAACCTATGTGTACCGGTTCAAGATGTTTGGGTAGGATCAAATCATGCCAAAATCAGCCATGGATGCCTGTTTTGGGTTCTTCAAAGAAGGCATTATCAACTTCAGTGATTCTAACATGGGGATCACTAATTTTTTGAAGGAGATTTTTGTTGCTCCTCGATTTTTCCCAGGTAATACCCCTACCAAATCTCTCAAAACCCTTGGCCACTTTGTGTTGCACAATATTATTTGTAATTCTGTTCATGCTAAGAAAGAAGGCAATGACAAAATTACAAATAAAGATCTTTTATTTATGCATTGTGCAATCACACCAAACACTTCCATTCAAGCCTCCTACTTCTTCATTGATCATCTTCTCCATCTCAAGAGATCTAAAGGATCAGCCTTTCTCATTGGGTCCTTTATTTCTCATATAGCTTATTTTCTAACCTTTGACATCACTAGACCACAAGCCTATCCCTTATGCAAGCCTGTTTCTTTCACCAAAGGGATAATGGACATTGCTTTCTTTACCCAAAGAGTACTTATTATCTCCAAGAGGCCAGACAGCACATTTGAGTACCTTGGGGCTACCTTGGGTAAATTGGAAGGAAAGAGGGGTCTTGAGGAAGAAGAAAAGGAAGTAGAAGGTGAACCTAAGGCCAAAAAGGCAAAAAAGGGTAAGAAGGGGAAGGAAGTGGAAAAAGAAGAAGATGAGGATGATGAGGTTGCTAAAGCCAAAGAATTGGCTGAGGACATGGTCACTACACTTCAACACATTCTTCTAAGGATGGAAAATCAAGAAACCAACCTTAGAAACTTTAGCATTAAGGACCAATCAAGGGATCATGACCTTATATGTATTCAGGATGACATTCAACAGATTAAGGAGAAACTAGGCCTTCCTCCTTACCAACATGATGACACTACTCCCTTTGATTGGCATGCATATTGTTTTTAATGTTTTTCATGCATTTATCAATTCATTTTTTGCTTCATATGTATTAATGATCTATTAATGAAATGATATATTATTTTGAGCTTATGTTTTTTATCTCTTTGTTTCCATCTTATGCATTTTGTTTATCTTTTTCAAGGTTTCAACCCTTTCCTAATGTATATGATAAACATTTGTTCCCTTGTGCTTATTTTGATTATCAAACTATACTCTAATGCTGTGTTTTTGAGTTGACAAAGGGGGAGAAATTTTCTGGTTCCTGGATTCCATATTACCTTATGCAAGAGGAGGAAACATGGATTGGATTGAAATTGACCTTTGGACTTAAAAATGAACCTTTTAAGTATACTTGGTAATTTCTAAAAAGTACAACTTTCCTTAGCTTTGGATACTAGCTACATTGCTTTGGTAAGATGTACAAATTGAGGGGGAGCAATTTCCATTAATCCACACATTTAAAACAACCTTTTTTACCTTATTTTTGCTTAAAGATTTCAATGGTTGTCAAACTCAAAAGGGAGGAGATTGTTGGTCTAAGTACTTGCAATCTATCTTATTTTGAGCTTAACAACCTTACTTTTATATTTAACAAAATTTCAAAGTGTGCAGGATTGATTAAAGATAAGTTGACACGATGAAAATGTTTCGAACTCATAAATCATGCCCACGACTAAAGGATCACCTCCGTGAATTGATTTCGCCCCTGCGATGAAATAAATCACGGCTGCGATAAAGTGCTCCAGAATGTGCTAAACTTTTTGTTTGTTTTTGAAGCTCAATTGCCCCTGCGATTTAGGTCATCGCCCCCACGATGAAGTGCTTCAGAAAGTACTAAAACTTCTGTTTCTTTTTGAAACACAATCACCCCTGTGATTATGAAATCACGCCCGCGATAAAGTCTTCTAGATCATGCTAAAACTTTTGCTTCTATATGTGCACACGAAATGAAGATCGCCTCTGTGACAAAACGAAATTGCGACCGCCATAAAGTATTTCGCCCACGCGAAATTGTGACCAAAGAAACAGAAAGCACAGCCTTATCTATGCAAGTTCGTCGCGTCCGTGAAAAACCTTTTGCCCCTGTGAGCATCGCTGGATCTCGAGACAAACTTAGCGTTCAACGACTTTTAAAATTTCACCACGATGAGGAAGATTTCACGCCCGTGATTCAATGGTAATCTTGAATTTTTTAAAAAGTCAACTATCCATTGGAAACCTTTTTTGAACTATTTCCAGCAGCTAGTTTTGGGGTTTAAGCCTATAAATACCCCTCTTAATTATGTTTAAAGATATGACACACATTCTTAGATAGCCAAACTCTTGTAATTAATTTTTCTAAATTTCTTTGCAAATAAATTCATTTGTGAATTTATTGTGTGTGGGTAGTTAGAGGTCTAGAGCATTTGTTGCTTGGGTTGAGTGATCTTTCTACCTTGTACAAGTGTTAATCTTTGTGAGGATTGGGAAACACTTGGGTAGGTTTGGTGTTAGCCTTGTAAACACTAGGTTTGGTGTAAGCTTTTGTAAACACTAGGTTTGGGGTGAGCCCTGGTAAACTCTAGGTTTAGAGATAGCTTTTGAAATTCTCTTTGTAAAGGTTGAAGATAGCCTGTTAAATCTTCATTGTAAAGGTCATGAGATAGCCTGTGAAATCTCACATTATAAAGGTTGAAGATAGCCTTTGAAATCTTCGTTGTAAAGCTTTGAGATAGCCTGTTAAATCTCCTTGTAATCCATTTGTGGTAGTGGAACCCCAAATTGTGTATTTGGGAGAAGTGGACGTAGGTCAAGAGTTGGACGAACCATTATAAATTTTTGTCTATTTTCCAAAGCATTTTTATTTTCTAATTCTGCACCAATTCATCCCCCCTTTTGGGCACTTCAATGATGTTCCTGACTTTCTGATTATTAATAAAGCTCCCACTAGCAAAGAATTTTCCAATTTTCATTACCCGCTTTCTGCTATCTTTAAGTATATGAAACATTTGGGAATGATCAAACAACAGCTTGTCGCAAAACCTGTTGGTACTAGTTCTTGCAATTATGTTCCTAGTGCCTTCTACGTGTTTCACCAAGTGGATGGCCATTACACGGACAAGTGTAATAAACTTTGACACCAGATCCAGGACCTCATTGACGAAGGAAATATTCCGGACTCTGAGATAAGAAAACCCAATTTCTAGTGCAGGGGCAACTAGAGTTTAAGTTTTAAGCTTATTTTTTGTTTCCTTCGCTCTATAATCAATAAAAAAATGTTTATCTTCTCTTTGTTTAATTAATATTTCTTTTTATGGCAGGAATGCATTACACCAATCATCCATAAGTTTGTTTGGCATTAATCCATATATTGATATTTCATTTAGCATTGTTAGAAAGCCAGGAAATACTTACTACATTCATCATTACTGCTGAGAAAAAAGAGAAAAAGAAAAGTAGTAGTCAAGCTTGAATCAACTATCAACTGCAACACCACGGGCAGAGCCGATAGAACAATATGGAAGCAAAAGTAGGGGATCACTGAAGACTAAGAATGCTGAGCTCTGAAGAGGGTTACAACCATCAGTAAAAGGATAACCATTGGAGGAAATTTCAAAATATCTCAACAGTTATTCCTTCTAAAGTTTTACAAAGAAGGGGATGAGAGAATTTAACGGGACATAACAAATTGCTACAACAGTCCCTTTTAAAGCATATCAAACCAGCAATAAAATCAAAGGTGATTTGACAAAAGGTAGATCATCCTGAATTGAAAATTAATTGAGGATTCTCAAAGAGCCATATCCCAAAAGCACTGAGAAGTCAATCTGTCCAAAGGCTTTCGACTAAAAGAAGATGTCACCATCAGATCTTTAGAGCTTATCAAGAAGAGGTGGTTAATGAGAACTTGAAAGAGCTTCAAAATGTGATCTCCAACACCAAGGATCCAATAATCCTAATACGTCAAGCACCCTACAAGTCAGAGTTTATTTCTTTGCACTCTCTGGTGTGGGTAGGAAAAAAGGGGGTATTTTCAGCAATTGATTATAAAACTAGAAAAGGATGGTTGACAATGGTAGTAACGTCAAATGTAGCATGTAAAGTATGCTTTTGTACAATTATTAAGTGAACTAAAACTAATTTTGAATTTTTTCAGATTTAACTATCGTATCAT
Organism: Bocquillonia castaneifolia; assembly: GCA_948193215.1. Lineage (NCBI taxonomy): Eukaryota > Viridiplantae > Streptophyta > Magnoliopsida > Malpighiales > Euphorbiaceae > Bocquillonia > Bocquillonia castaneifolia. The sequence goes on from CANYLF010208292.1 coordinate 6,441, forward strand.
CAATGTCATTGCATTCAATCCAGAAAAGGAAATGTTAAGCAAGCAAGGGGGAGTGAATACGAACAAACACTTTGTTTGTAAGAACAATGCCACTATACGTCCACTATGGGTTTGACAAACACTAGGGGCTAAAATGGTTAGGGAATCCAAGAAGAAGGCAGACTCAAAGGGATAGTAAAGGGGATTTTTGGTATGTTGTTCCAGAGGGTGTGGTCCATAAGAAACGAAGAAATGAATGACAAAGCTATGAATCAAAATCAATGAGAAGATGCGAGCCACATACTTCACCAGAGATAGTTAGGGGTATCGCCATGGTCAATTCTCCTGATAACCATATCTACAAAGGAGGAAGTGAAAAAAACAAAGAGCTTGATGAATTATAAAATCCCTTTGGGGGCAGTTCATGTAAAAGATAGGCATTAAAAGAAAACAAAAGCCTGATAAGTCAAAAACCCAGTCGTATTAGGGCATCGTACTAGAGTAAAAAACATCACTAAAAATACTCAAGGTAAAAGTTAAGGCAAGTGAAAAATATATAGAGTGACTGAGATATAGTTATCATGAAAATATGAGGGTGGATAATTATACGAGACAAGGGGGAAAGGTTCATCCCTCTCAACTACTGATAGGAAGTGCTTGGACAGTCAAAGTCGAGTTGTACTAGAACATGTTCCTTGCTTTCCCGTAAGTGGAAGGCCGTTTCTTGAATGAAAGCAAAAATTTGAGCCAAAGTCTTCCTAATGAAGAAGCATGTGGAGACTATCGTCAACCTATACTCTCTCAGATGTGGGGGCAATGAGAAAATTCAAGACTCAATCAATCGAGGCAAGTTCTATGGTGTCATCCTGTTATAACTCCAGGATGAACAGGAAATCAAAAGGAGAGTGTTTGAATTCACATGTCATTTTGCATTCTATGGACATACATTCACACATCTGTGACATGGCGTATGGAACGTTTCTCATTACATTAGCATCCATTCACACAATTACCCATCAAACAACATGTGTGTTTGGAAGTCAAGCATCCCATTCATATAGGCATAAAAGAAGATTGACAAAAATCATGCATACATCCACGACATGCATAAATTCATGACATGTAAGAGCCAGGAAGATTGACCAGTTTTGGTGGATCTGTAAAGATCCTGATCCAATTTTCAAGTATTCCATGAATTGGCCTTCTATCCTTTTGGCTCATCCAGTTCTAGTGGATATGTAAAGATCCTGATATAGTCTTCAAGTCTTCCATGCACTAGCTTTCTATCTATTTAGCTAGGCCAGTTCGGGTGGATCTGTAAAGATCCTGATCCAGTCTTCAAGTCTTCCATTAATTGGCCTTCTATCTATTTGGCTAGGCCAGTTTTGATGGATTTGTAAACTTCCATGCACTGGCCTTCTATCTATTTGGCTAGGACGGTTTTGGTGGATCTTTAAAGATATTGATCCAGTCTTAAAGTCCTTTTACATGTTAGCAGTTTGATGCATTTATTTCAGGGGAAGTTTTAGTCCTATCTAAATGTTTCCAACGATGGATCCTAATAGAGAACCAATTCAGATGACAAGTACATATAACATATTCAGATAAAAGAGAGATATAGGTACAAAATTAACTATTATAAGTCAAAAAATTCAAGGTTCAAAGAAGGCCAAAAACCACGGCGTAATTTAAAAAAGCTTAAATATTTAAAATAACAAGTTCCCAAAGACCTACATAAAAGCCAAAAAATGTTAAAAAAATCCCCAAAAAATGAAATTAAAGGAAAATCTAGCCAAAAATAAAGGAACGGAGGTCAGCCCACTGAGTCATGTAAGCCACCTGCTACTCTCTTACTTGCTTCCCCTCCTGCTTCCATTTTGCAATGTTATTCTTCTAAGAGACCATCTTTGCTCCAATAGCATCTATTTCAGCCTTTAAAGCTTTGTACTCTATGGCTAATTTGGTGCACTTCTTGGCCCATAACCCGTTGTTTTTTTTACAACTCGGTGATCTGTGTTTGCAAGTTTTTGATGGAATCATGCTTCTCTTCAAACTTGTTCTTCTGATCAAACATTTTTGTCTTGACTCCCTTTAGACCTGCCCTCTTGGCCTTGTATTCTCCCCTCTGCATTTAGGAAATTACAAATTCAACTGCAGAACTAGATTGGGTAGCATTGCATTACCCTAAGGAAACAAAATGCTGATCCACTTGCGCTGACATGGCCTGTATTAGAGAATTAGGGAAGGCAGTTCATGGATAATCTAGGGAGGCTAGGAAATAATTCTTCTATAGATATGATAGAGATAGGAGTTCTTGAGACAAGGTTAGCTTCAGTGAATCCACCACCCGCTTCAATTTCTTAGGATCAATAACAGGAGGAGTAGTTTTTGCCCTTTTTAGAGGTCTCCATAAAACCCAAGTCATGCTTCAAAATGACTTTTAAAGGAATGGAGCCCCAATTGAAAACCTAAAAATAGAAAGATTTTAGAAGAGGGGATTTGAGAAGGAAAACATATCATAATATAGAAGCATTACCTCTAAATTAGGATGAGCAGGCTGGATAGGGTAGAAGTAAGTGGATTAGTCACAAGAGTAGGGTGGATGACAAGTGGTTGAGAGGAACCAATAATGATAGACACCAACTTAGACAGTCCTATGTCAGCTATATCAGAGTCACCTTGAAATTGGCTTGCACATATCAAAATAGGACGAGCAAACAACACACAGTAGAGAAGTATGTATGTATGTATTTTTGTGCGTGTGTGTGTGTGTGTGTGTGTAAGTAACTAAAATTTACCATTGTTGCTTTCTTGAGATCTTTGTGGAAGATTGGTAGTTGCTACTTCTTCTTCTTCTTCAGTTTCATAACTATCTTCAACCTCATGTTCATCTGCATCTTCCTTAGTCAAATCAACAATTGATGCTATCATGGGGATTTCGAGAGTCTTAGGATGGTTGGAGATTCTAGTTGATTTTCTTGTAGGGGTAACACTTAGGGCATGAGTATAACGAGAAGAACCAACCTGTTTCTGAGGTATAGGGGCCACAAGCATTTGTGCCTGGAATGCTAGAACCAAACATAATAATTAAGGAAAGAATAAAAGAGATACGAAGGATGGGTTGAGTGAAAGAAAGTCTTACCTTCTACTAGATTAGTCAATGGTCTGAAAACCAACTTGAAATAGGCCATCTAGAACCAGGTCTCCAAAAGATCAATGTAAGGTTTGGGAAGTGAGTAGATATAGGAGTGTAGAGACTTGTAATGGTTCTAGATGTTTCGGATTGAATTTACATCTTGTTGAGTTGGATCTAATGAAACACCTTCAGGGAAAGTGATAACAAAGATTTTTATGGGGCACCACATAAGAAAAATCAAACTACCAGGTAAACAAGTAAGGCATATTGGCTTAAAACTAAGTGAAAAACTAGATAAGCTATTCTTAAAAGCCTTATCACCTCCCATCACAAAAATATGGGGACTAGTGCAGGCTAAGAGGAGGCAGTGGTGCACTGAAGTTGAGAGGTAATATGGAAAATTGGTCATCCAAAGAGGGCAATATTTATGGGAGTCAAAACGAGTCACCTGAGTAGGGGTCAGGCTTTTACAGCGTATGAAGAAAGAGAAAATCTTCACAGCATCCCAGTCACATTTTAAGTTGGCTTTCCTAGCCCCTAAATAGGAAAATTTAGATTCTTCATTAGACTTTTGCTCAGGAAAGTAATTGAGGGTGTTGTAGATTGGACCGTTTGCCAGAATCTTGCAAATGTTATGGTAGACACATCCTAAAAAGATACTGACTAGAGCTTGGAAGTTACCATTGCCAGTAGCCAGACACGCACAATGGAAGAATTCCATTAGAGGCTGGTTTATGGAAGGATAGAAGACATATCTGTAGAGGTGAACCCAAAGGAAGCTCGCATGTTCTTCATTGGTAAGATGGGTATTAAGCTTAAGGGCCTCCTTAATCATAGTAGAGTGAGAGGTTTATTAGGAATCAGAGATGTTGAAAGGAATTCTACCACTAGTGTCATAAAAAATTAGACACATATAGTCTTTACCCAAAACAAGTAGACCAGCTAAGTAAAAAACATCTTTTAGGGTGAAGGATAGATGACCGAAAGGGAAGAGGAAAGAGTTAGTAGAAGTGCATGCACAAAAATTTCAGAGCAGTTGTTATCAGTTCTAGTTGATAAGGTAGAGGATGGCAGGTGACGTGGACTAGTTCCATGGTACATATTCTAACCCAGTCATCATAAAATGGCTTTGTCATTGTTTGTGCCCAAGTCATCTAAGGAGAAATGGTCTTAGGCCCAGATTGGACAATAGCTTTAGCAGGTGTAATAGGAGTTTTGAATAAGAAGCTGTAAGAACTAACAGTTCCATAGTAGGGAAGAGTGGTGAAAGTCTCGGTGTTGAAACCAACAGTTAAGGTTAGGAACTCCCCTTAATTCAAGTTCACATAAACAAAATTATTATTCTCCATCCTGAAAGGTGTAAGATAGCAATTAGTATGACTTTGGGAGTTAAAACTAGGGGAATAATAAGGGAGATGTTTACCTGTATGAAAAGAAAGAATGTAGGTCAACAACTTTGAGGCCTAGTACAATGACTAGCCACATCTCCTTTAGCAAGAAAGGAATAATAGAGGACAAGGAACAAATTTAGGAAAATAAGTAAATGAGGAGAGCCGATGTAGTACCTTTAGTTGATCATCACCAGTTTGATCAGTGGATCCATGAGAAAGATGAGAAGAGTGGAAGCCAGATGGAGAAGCGTTTCTCAAAGCAGCAAAGATCAATAAGCCACAAAGATTATGAGTTCAAGGTAATCAAAAGTAACAAAGTGATACCCTTGAATTGATGGAGAATTAAGTTTGTGGGCCGTTAGGTGATGTTAAATATTTGTTGTGACCAATCTTTAACAGCTTTTCAAGCATCTCAAATTGGTTATTCCCTGAAATGGCGATGCCACCTTTAGATCACAGAGAACCAAGAAGTTGATGAGATGCTTCATCGATCCTTTTTTATTTCTTTATCAAATAGCTCGGGTATAACCTTGTGGAGGGGGCAATTACAAACAAGGAGTTTTTCCCTCAGAGCCTGAGCCATGATTAGCAACTATGGCATTGTGTTTCAGCTATTGGGCTGAGGTGGTAGTCGCCACCTGAACTAGCATCGAGAATGTCTTACAAGGTGTACACATCGATTCCTCTTAAGAATGAGAAAGGTGCACTGATCCCAGGGATTCAAGGATCGGACTTATCAGTTCTCTGAGGGTGATTTTTTACCCAATACTACTAGTATTATACCAACCTTCATTCCTTCTAACAAAGCAATAACAACACACAACGATTGTGGAAAGAGCGCCCGAGACACGTTTTGTTACCGCTGCCCGTCAGTTAGTGTCCAATAGCAATGGTGACCTACTGATTAAAAAGATCTTTAATTTCCATGAAAATCGTGGAGTCACCACTCGAATAGCATCGGGATCACTAAGTGATTAACAAACAGGTAGATTCCTCAGAAATCCCCATTTGTCATCGCACCAGCATCTGGGTTCCGATTGAGTCATCCATACTTGGGGCAATTTCCAATTTAATTAAGTAATGAGGTCATTATTTCCTACCAGAGACAAACAATATAAAGTGATAAATCACCTAGAAAGTAGGATACAATGCATTGGGGCGCCTAGTATTGTTTCAAATCAAATTTTAGTTCTGCATAAAGTTCGCTCTATTTAACCCTTATTGATTGATTGCGATTGGCTGGATTTTGTGAGTTTCTATTTTTTTAATAGTAATTAATCGAATGGATTATTTCCTTATTTATTTACATGCATAACATCCACAATCAGTTTCTAATTTATTTTTATATTTTTGAAGAATTAACGTTTGCACATTAATTCATTTATCATTTACCCGAAATATTGGAATGACAATAATATATGTACACCCTTAAAGAAAGGAAACCATTTTATTGTACTTATTAGCTGGTTAATTAGTTAAATTTTTGATTAATTATTTACAAATAGATCTAGGTGTTTTATATAAAAATCATAAAGGAATCTTATCGATCAATCGATTCATCCTGGAGTGAACGAATTGACCGACCTTGAAGCTTCATTTGATTTACTATTTCAAAACCTTTATTTTGTCTACAGCTTTATGAAGGTCCAACCGGACCTCTGATCATCCAGCTGAATGTTCTAGGCTTAAATATCTGAATTTAAGCAGGCAGGTGGGACATCGGGATCAGGCTGAAAATCCGGCCAGATCTTTTCAAACATCCGACCGGACCTTTGATCATTCGGCCGGACCTGCAATCCATCTTCCCCGAGCTTCTTCCCTGTATTGTCAAGTTTTCTTATAGATACATAGCATATTAGCTAATGATAATTCATACAGACTCTTAAGGATCCACTCTGGATGGTTAAAACAGATTATAACAACAACTAAAAATCTAAGAAAAAATGACGTTATGAAATCTTGAACTGGGGTTACAATGCTCCATACTTAAATATGAGAGGCTCTACATCCTCCTGGTTTCACACAAGACTCATATATGCAGTTAGAAAGTAAAATAAAATTAATACGAGAAATATGTAAAAATTACAGAATATAACTAAAAGAAAACAAATATGAAGATGTGCTTAGTCTGGATGCATGGATGCTCTGTGAATGGTTGGTTGCCCTCAGAATGGAGGTATGTTACTGCTTTCAGGTAGAAAATGAGCTGTTGAATCGTAAAAAAATTCAAAGAGTCCGCTTTAGAAATCCTCTTAACCCAGAAATGGTTATTTTGTTGCTATATTTTTTTTTGCTAAAGCTTTTCTTAATCTTCCATCTCTAGCTGATCCCCCCTTCTGCTACATCTCTTTCTTTTTATAGCCTTGAAAAATTATGGTTTTTCGATATCGAGCATCTGCTTTTCCAAGTGGATGGGGTATGACAGATCATTACTCGTTATCTTCTGTCGGATCGTGCAGACGCTCCCATAACCAAATATTTTTTTAAAAAAAATAATAAACATCTGACCAGATGTTCATTTTGGGCCTGGTGGGATTCAAAACAATTTTCTGGTTTCTGTGGGCCGTATTAAAAGGTTCGGACATATATTTATATACTTGTTCGGACCATTAATTAAGCCAAAAATATGCTTAGAAAATATTTAACGTGCTTTGAAATAATTTTCATTTTCTTCAACTCATTTCCACAAGAAATTGGGTAACAAAGTGGTCCAAACTAAACCGTATACATCATTGGGCTCCCGAGTCGCTTTGACGTACCTACATCCAAGAATTCAGCGTCTATAGTTTGCGCCCACTTTGTCAAAGTTTAGCAATGTTGGATAAATATGAATAAATGAACGTCAAATCAAACAAACATAAATAAACCTGTCAAAAGGATATAGTCTGTGTTTTTGGCTCGGGGTTCGATAGTCGTCGCTGATAAGTGGGAGGTAGTTCATCTACCTAGATAGTCATCACCTATATATTTGGAGATAATACATCTTCGAGGTACTGGGGGTAGGCCGTCCCCCTAGATAGTCATCGCCGATATATTGGAGGTAGTACGTCTCCGAGGTACTGGGGTAGCCCGTCTCCAAAACCTAGTGCCTAAGACTAAAGTCGTCTGGACGCAAAAGTCTAGGATATTCTTGATTGACTAGATAATAGACTCTAAACCTTTAGTAGTTCAGACTGACATTGGGATAAACCCGAGGAAGCTTTGACTTGTCTCGGTTATTGCTTTAGTGCCGTCGTGGCGTAATTTTTCTTACAAAATGACCCGTTTATCAATTGGAGCTTCTAGAAGTGTTTTACCTGGCTCTGATACAAATTCAAATTCCCAAGAGAGGGGGTGAATTGTTATGGAATTAGAAATTAAAGATTGCTTTGGAGAACAGACAGAAATTTATAGTGGTTCGGTCCAACTCTTGACCTACGTACACTGCCAAATACACAATTTGGGGTTCCACTAACAAAAATGGATTACAAGGAGATTTAACAGGCTATCTCCAACCTTAACAATGAAGATTTAACAGGCTATCTTCAACCTTTACAAAGAGAACTTCAAAGGCTCTGTCACGTCCCTAATTAATTATCAATTTATTTTGCATCTAAGTATGATTAATCATTTCAATAAGTATTGGAATCATTAGTATGTTTAATTTTGTTAACGGAGGTTGATTCATTGGTGATTATGAGTAGAAAGGGTGTAAT
>CANYLF010208425.1:0-13681 GCA_948193215.1 Bocquillonia castaneifolia
ACAGAGGAAAATTATAGAAAACCCCAGAAAAATTCCAGAAAATCCTAGAAAATTCCAAAAAATTCCCAGAAAATTTCTAAACATTTTCTAAGACCTAAACACAGTTTCAAACTCTGAAAGTATTTGAAACTAACCCTAACAAATCTTGTTTTAAACTCTGAAAGTATTTAAAACAAATATTTTATTTCAAACTCTGAAAGTATTTGAAACAATTTCGATCCAAACCTCGTTTTAATCTTTGAAAGTATTTAAGACGAGTTAGATCAAATTTTTTTTCCAAACTCTAAAAGTAATTGGAATTCAATCCTGATCCAAACCTTATTTTAAACTCTGAAAGCGTTTAAATGAGTGAGATCAAACCTTATCTCAAACCTTGAAAATTACTTTTCCTCAGTGGAATAACTTCTAGAATTGAAGTCTCAGAAAGCAGACATTCCCCAGTGGAGCATCACTAAGAAGATAATCTCAGAGGATTCCCCTCAACCAAAAGAGAAAGCATAAAATCCCCAGTGGAGCGGTCTCAATGCGAAATAACCAATCCCCAATGGAGTTAATGTCGCGAGGATTGCCCTCCAAAAAAAATTAACACCATTTCCGTGGAGTCAAGTCGAGGCAGTTAGGTCCGAGATAAGATTCTACACTCCAGAGCTAAGGTACGCATTTCTTTTTCAAAAATTATGTGGTTAGTACTTGTTATCATTTTCCATATTATTGGTTAATATTCCAAACCTTCGACAAAGCGGGAGCAAACTGTAGACACCTAATTTTTGGATGCAGGAATGGGAATGCGACTTGGAGGCCCTATGATGATAGCATATGCTTTAATTAGCATAAGTTGAATGATGTTGGCTTCTTTCTAATCACTTTGTTGCTTTTGAAAAACGTTTTGAAACTTGAAAAACCCGTTTTGAGTCAAAACTAGCTTGTTTTAAACCTAATCGTGCAAAATTCAGATGATTTTGGCCATAACTTTTTGTGTGAGTCTCAGAATGGACTTACAATAGATTGGGCCATTCAGTTCATTTTTGTCTCTAATACGGTTTTTCAGATTCGGACATTTCGGGCCTCAAACGGGCCTTAGAAGGGCTAAACACCACTCAAGGGCTTCCAACGCCACTTGGAGTGGCGTTGACCCTTCCCAATGCCACTTGAAGTGGCGTGGATGTCCTTTGACAGCCTAAAATGCAGATTTTAATCCATTTTTAAACACCAAATGATCGGATAAGGGCAAGCTTCGTTCCATATCAGTTTTCAAGCTTGAGATGAGATAGAAATGGTGCATATGATCTATTTATCATTGGTTATCGTTATCTCTTGGTTTATCTCTAATTTTAAGTGGATTTTCATTGTTTATCACTATCTAAAATGAATTTCTATCTTTATCTTCTCCACAATCTATCTACAGCAGCTAGATCAGACGAATTTGACTCCCCTAAAGCCCAAGAATGAGGCTATATTCAGATGATTAATCCCCAAGAATGGGTAAATATCAATTTGAATCTAGATAGGGATAAAAATGCAATGACTTGAGCTCATCCATTTTAGTTGGCTGCCTATAAAAGGTAATAAATTCTCTTTGAGAAGGAGGTTGGCTGGTGAATAGAAAATTCATTTTTTAATCTAAACTTGTGTATTTTGAAGCTAAAATCAATTTATGTCAAAGATTTTGGGCTTAGAACCCTAGGTTTCCTTTGCATTGGATTTTTTAGTGTTTCTTGAGAAGAAATAGTGCCTGCCATTCCATTTCCTTGAGGATTAGCAACAACGAAGTCATGTTCTACATCATTCGACGCTCCCTGAGGGTACTCAAGCTAATTACAGAGAGTTTCTAGGTAAGTTTTCTGTGTTTTATCCATTATTTTGATCACCCAAGGCATGATTTGTTGTGCATAACATGTTTTTGTGATTTTAAATGATTATTTGTGTGTTTTATGGCATGATTTAAATGTTTAAACGATGTAGAATATTGTTAACATGCTCTGTATATGTGTTTTTTTTTATTAATAACGAGTTTCTACAGTATTAATATAATCATGGGTAAGATCTGAAGTTATTTCGTGATAATATGAATTTTCTATGAATATTTATGTGGTTTTAATATGTAAAAATTGCATCTTTTGGATGAAATCATGTGTTTAAATGTCAAATAATGCATGTAAACGTGATTTGGAATTGGTTTTGATGTTGCCATGTTTAGAACATTCATTTTTATCGATTGCATCATCATAGCATCGCATTTTTCTCCATATTTTCATGTTTTTCTGCTTTTTTGTCAATCTGGGAGTGGAGTGGCGTCCCGTCACTCCCACTGGTGTTGAGAAGCCTACAATGCCAGTCTACACTGGTGTTGGGGACCTTTTTGGGCTTAAATATTGCTTTTCACATGGAATTAAGCGATGAGGTAAGCTTCTAATCCTTCTTGGGTAATTGTAGTAGGTTTTAGTGCATGAAAAATGGTTAATAATGTTTATTTGGTAATCATAGTAGGTTAAAATAAGTTAGAAACCTAGGTTGTGTTGTTTGGTGCTTTGTGTGTTTTAATCACCTTTTGTATGTAATTTGATTTTTAAAAGTATTTGGTAAATTTTGTAAAATGAATCTTGTTTGTTAATAATAGAAACTAACTTTTCATAATGTATAATGCATGTAAAATGTAGGATTTTCTTTGTTTTATTGCTTTGATATAATTGCCATAAAGGAAATGAAGGTTAGAATAATTCTAGAAATGGCTAGTAAGAATCACGCCCTAAGAATGCAGTAGTCCGATCACAGAATCTCTGGGGCCATTGTGCCTTTGCATTCTTAGGGGAATCGAGACATACACCATGTAAGATATTCCTAATGCCGGTTCAGATGGCGACTCACTATTAGCTCTCTCATGCTCAACGCATAGTGCCGCAGTCGTCAGTCAGGCTGGGACTACTAAGGAAACTCCTCTTTGTCTACACTTAGTCATTTCAATAATTTTATAATTCTTCTATCACAAGTTCAACTCCCTCTACACCCCAATTTGGGATTTAAACAAATTAAACCCATTCAAGGGTAGTAAGGGTGAATTATTCCCCTTCTATTCCCCTTCCCCTCCCTTTTAATTCCCCATCCAAATAAGCAAAATTTAGATTCAATCCCAATTACCTTCCATTTCCACCAATTTACCCTCAATTCATGCAGAACATTAGAATTCATCATTGTAAATAATAGTGAAAATGAAGACCAATCCCCTACTCATGAGTTTGTCAGCTGAGCTGTTTAAAATGCAATTTAAGATGATGATGATTTTACCCATAATATTTGCCTCTTTGCTGTTAGTTTATTCGGCTTCAATTTGTTCTTTAAATTACTCTCTCTTTTTTCATTTTCTTGGTTTAAATGGGTTTCTGGTAATTGGGTTTTCTTGATTGGATTTTGGCTTAGCAGATGGTGATGTAATTGGGATCCCTTCTAATATTTTCATTTTCAATTATTTGTTGGTTAATTTAAATGGGTTTTTGGATGGAATTTAGGCTTAGAATATCATATTAATGATAAAAGAAAAACATAATACTGTTATTGTTTAAACTTTGAATCTAACACCTCAGAAATGTTAACAAAAATTTATAAAAAATGATTTTCTTGTGGGTAAAATGGTGACTTTAAAAATAAAATAAATAATTATTATTTTCAAAAGGATTTATTATGTCGTTCACGTGCTTATAGATATTTGTAGACACGCACTTGACCACTTTGATAAAATTATAGTGATTTTGAATTACAAGAGCTGATTTGAGAGTGAAAACTTATAAATTATAAGTTGGTAGGTTATTTGGGTTAAACTAGTAGAAGTTCAGGTGTGAAATAGGTCGTTCTTTAACGTTGAGGGGTGAATGTATTCATTCTATTTATTTCAAAGGACTACAAATAAAGAGACATAAACATGGATACATGATATTATAGACAAAAGACAAAAAAAGAAAAGAAAGGATAAATGGTCAAATAGTCCTTTGAAGTTGTGTCACAAGACCATTTTAGTCCAGATTGACCTTTTTTGCCAAATAGATCCACAACTTCTATGTTAAGGCCAAATAGATCCAATTTTTATTTTAAGGGCCAAATAAATCCAATTTCTATTCTATGGTTCCTTTTCAACAAGTTGGATCAGTTTGACCCTTAAACAAAAATTGGATCTATTTGGATCTATTTGATCCTAAAATAGAAGTTATGGTTTTATTTGTCCAAAAAGTCAATTTGAGCTTAAATGGCCATATGACACAAGTTCAGGGGGTCTATTTGACCCTTTGTCCGTCAGAAAAAGTAAGGAAGCATGGATACATGATATCATACACAGAAGACGAAAGACAGAAAATGTAAGAAAGTAGTGTCAAATTAGTTCATGAACTTGTATTATGGGATCAAATACTATATCACAATCTTGCAATTTTCGTCCAAATAAGGATATGCAACTTAAAAAAAAGTATAAAAAGTTCATTTTAACTCAATTTTACCTAGTTTTTTATACGTAAAATAAAAACTCTTTAATTTAATTTTTTTTCAAAAATTGTCAATGAATTTTTTATTTTTCAATCGTAAAGTTAAAAAAATTAATAAAAAATAATAACATGTGAAAATAGTACGATTTTTTATGTAGGAGTAACAAAATATTTCACATGTAATAAAATAGTTATTGGTAGAGTGTAAGTTAAATTTGCATATTTAATCATTAACCAAAAAATTAATCGCAAATAGTACAATGGGCTAATTATTGAATAAATTTGAAATGTTTTAAGAATCGTAAAAAAAATAGTACCATTTTCATGTGTTATATTTTTAATAATTTTTTAAATATTTTCTATTAAAAATATTTTAAAAATATTTTGTTGGTAAATTTTTTTAATTTAAATTAAATGTTTTTACCTATTTTGTATAAAAAAAACTAGTTGAAATTGAGTTAAAATGAATTTTATATAAAAATTTTAAAGATATAAATAAAATTTTATCCTTATTTGGATGACAATTGTAAGATTATGAACTAAAATAGTCCAAAAATATGAAATTGCACTTATTTTAGCCAATGTTACAAGTTCATGGATTAACTTGACCACATTCTTTCAAAAATAAAATACCACCAAAAAGAAAAAGCAATACAACAATAACCCTATCAGGTTTTTTATTATTTGTTTTTGAAAGAGAACAAATTGAAGAATATGGCCAACAGGCACATTGTGTACATAATAATGTGTAATGTCCGCTATTTTTCTAATTTTAAGAAATTAAATTTTTCAATAAAGTTTGGAATTTTTATATATATATATATAAGTTTTATTTTTATTTGAAAATAGATATTACCAAAATTAGAATATGAAATTAATTAAGTCTAGGTAGTATTTGATAAACCTATCATATGAGATGATATAGAAGTGTTTTCTAGTTTGTAGTTATGACCCCTAAAATGGGAAGATTTTTATATTTATAATTGAAACTCTGTCGAAAGTTCAATTTATTTATGATTTATATTTTATTTTTAACATATTAAGTATTTATTTTTCAGGGACAGACTATTACCTAGTAATTACGTTTCCTGATGCATTGTGAAGATATTCAAAAAGATGTGGTGGATAAATGGTTTTAACTGGTCTCACGTGACACATGAGCAGAGGAATTTATATTTTAATGAGCTCAAGGTAAAATAATTCATATAAAATATTTAATTCCAACTTACTTAAGATGTAATATATCTATATTGGTCATTAATATATTGCTTTCATTGTTTGTAACAGGAGTTTAGTTGGTAGGCACCTTATACAATGGCTACTATCAGGGGTGCTTGGAATCATCATGATGCGAATCGTTATGCTTGCACCCTTTACAATTTGAAGAAGAAACGAGAGGCGAGAATTCTAGGGGATGTGTGGCAATCATGGCAACGGGATTGGCAAAAGGATGAGTACACAAATAAGTGTGCCATAGGCAATGTGAATAGAGTAAGTGAGCCGGTTAGACCTGAGACAGGGCCTTCACGACATACTGGTGGCTCTCAATCTTTTGTCGAGCATGCTCAATTGATGGTTTGTAATATTTTATTTTATATTGTGCAACTCAACTTCATAAAGTTTCACTTACATTTAAATTTTTATTCTATAGGCTAAGGAGGACAGTCAGGAGCCTTCATTTTTGAAGGTTTTCCTCCATATGCACACTTTGGAGAGCGATATGAATCAATTCATCGATTAGAGGTCAGAGGCTGTTAATGTAAGTAAAATTCTTATATTATTAGTTGATTACTATATTACGCAAGTGTTATATATTTTAATGCAAGTTTTATTACCAATGGGAGTGCCCTTCATCATAGCTTTCGGAAGTTGTGTATCCACCTGCTGTTGAGGGGAGGAAGAAATAGTGTGTCTATGGCATGGGCTTTTCTGCATCGTCATACTTGGCTAGGTCTACTCCATCCACTACTACTTCATCACAGGTGTCACCACGTACACAGCTAGAATATATGAATCTGATACTGACTTCCAGAGAGCTATTGATCTATCATTAGAGAGTACTTTAGGCCTTACTGTTAACAGTTGATTGGATTGTCAATTAGAGGCTATGAAGCGATGATTATTGCAGGCTAGATACAACATCACGCTCCGTCGGAACGTTCAGTGGATTAATGATTTTCGCTCGATCCAGGGGCATCCGGAATCCGGACGATACTCCTCCACTGGATTCGTTTACGTATGATCCAGAGGGAAAGCAGCATTCGGACATTTAGACGGAGGAGCATCCCAATCATACCATAGAGTAGCAGGTCGATCCTTCTACTACAAAGCACACCAATATCGATTTTCCCCTTCTAGGACAGTTTGTATCGTACACATTCATGTACTATATTACATTTGATATTACTTTTATACTACATTACATTTGATATTATTTATGTACTATATTGCATTTGTTTTATTTCATATTTATCATTTTCAGACTAATTTCCTCATATTATCACTTTTAGTAGCTATTAGTTTAGTTATTTTATTAAAGATTTTTAAATATTTAAATTATATTTTCTATAAAAAAAATAAGGCATTATCAACGGAAATTTCATTGCTAATTCCATTGCAAAATTAACACTAGATTTTCCGTCTCTATGCCTTATTTTTTAGATTAAATCTGTCGCCAATATCGTTGCTAATTTCGTCAGAAGCCTTAGTGATTGTGATGAAATTAGCCCGTCCTCTTCAAATTACATGGTTAGTCGTTAAATTTTTTTGTGACAGACTTCCTATTGCTAATTGGTGACATACTTTTATCTCTATTCTCAATTTTGATTAGCGATTAGGTTTTTTTGTGACAGCTGACTTCCATCGTGACTGAAACAAAGAATTAATGACGGATTTAGATCATCTCTAATCCATTAAATTCTTGTTGTGATATACTTTATTCAGCTCAGTTCAGACCGAAGCCAACCCGTGCAATGCATAGAGAAAATATAATACAACTAGGAGAAGGTTGTTTTCTCTCTCTGAATATCCCCCTTATCCTGAAACATATTCTCAATCGTATTATTATTATTTTTTTTTTTGGATAAATGGAGGTATTATTAAAGGCCACAAGGAGTGGCAGCCCTAATAAGAAGGTTTCGCACATTAAAGGCCATACCAACTTAACAAGGCAAAAACAAGCTACTGCAATCCGAGGATTGCTGCAAAAAAGCTATAAACATCCATAAGTGAGTAGTGGAAGCTAGAGTCCCTACTTTTAAAGGAACAAATAGCTTGAGAAATACAAAAAATAATAATAGAGTTCATAGTCTTCACTTCTAAAGTAATTAATAGTCACCCCTGATGGACTTCTCTAGTTATTTCCCAGCAATAGCCTTTGTTTATTATATATCGTAATTTTCAAAGATTAAGTAACTCCCTCCCTTTCACAAAAACTTACTTATTTTTATATTTTTTGATCTTATAAAAAAGTTGTTGAATTTTAATATTTAGTATTTAACTTTGTTTATATGTCTTTATCAATGACACTTGTGAAAATTTTAATGTATTTTTTTTCTTATTCTAATCAAAGAATAAAAATGAAAAAACACTATATTTATTTTTTTAATTTTTATGAAATGTTTAAATTTAGTAACTTTTACGGAGGATGGAATATTAATAATTTTGATTGTTAATAGCAGAAAGTTTTAACAATTAATTAGACTAAAACAAACACACACATGGCAAACTGAATTTGCATGTTACACCCTACGTGTAAGCAAAAACCAAATCTCTAAAGAAGCCAAGAACTCAAAAATGACTCACCAATTCATAAACCTTCCACGTTCTCAACATGCACTTCTCAAATTCTCTTATAAATACCAACACAAATCACCACTCTCACCTCACACAACCAAAAAATATATATCTATCTATCTTTGCAAGGTTTATTAATTACATATCACAATGGCAAAGCTCGTATCTGTAGTACTTCTTAGTGCTCTTCTGGTCATAATGGTCACTGCATCTTCTGCATACAGGACCATCATTACCACCTTTGAAGTCGACGAGGCCAATCCGGAGAGAAGGGAAGATTGCCGCCGTGAAGTTCAGGAACAAGACTTGAGCGCCTGCGAGAGGTACCTCCGATCACCGGACGAAAAAGAAGAAGTGGTGGAGATGCCAACTACGCATAAAAACGGGGAGAGGGAATGCTGCAGCCAAGTGAGGAACGTGAAAAACGAATGCCAATGCGAAGCGATCAGGTCTGTTTTCGAGCGTGCCAAGAGAGAGGCCGAAAGACAGGAGTACCCCGGAGTTGTGGTGAGGGGAAGCAGGCTTCCTTCTTCCTGTGGTGTTCGTGATTGCCGGGTTTCATCTTCCCACTTCTAAAATGGCAGCCTCGATCGATAGAATCCTACTGTATTAATGTGTTTTTAAATAAAATTCATGAAATGTTTAAGCTATGGTTATAGCCATAGCCATGGTTTTGTGAGCTATATATATTATATATATGTTGTGTGTGTGTTTTTTTGTAAAAACATTCACAAATATAAGAATAATTAGTATCATAATCTATCTTTTGAGGGTTTTTTTCCTTCAATTTTATCTATATCTTGTTCGGTGCTTTAATGTGTTCGATCTCAATTAACGGACGATTCTTAAAAAGCGAGACTGAAAAATGTGTTCAATTATTATAACACTACACTCTTCAAAAGGGAAAAGATAAAAAAAAATTAAAATTATTAATTAAATTGGATATGCTATCTATCTGAGTTGATTAACCAGAATTTTAGTAACAGTATATGCGAGCATTAACCAGCTCCACGTTACTGGTAATACCGTAATGAGTTAATAACTCTCAACGTCCTCCATTCCCATTCCCCTTGTAACAAGTATCACCAAAATCTCCATTCCCATTCCCCCTTGTAACAAGTATCACCAAAATCTCAATATGTAACAACTCAACTCAATCTCAATATGTAACAACTCACAACTCACCTTGTAACAAGTATCACCAAAATCCCCCTTGTAACAAGTATCACCAAATCACTAAAATCTCAATATGTAACAGCTCAATCTCAATATGTAACAACTCACAACTCAAGACAACTCAAGTCCATCTCACTGGAAAAATAGAGAGATACCAAAATCTCAGTATATAACAACTCAAGTCCAATATGTAACAACTCAATCTCAATATGTAACAACTCACAACTCAAGACAACTCAAGTCCATCTCACTAGAAAAGTAGAGAGATACCAAAATCTTAATATGTAACAACTCAAGTCCATCTCACCGGAAAATTAGAGAATCTAACTCAAGACAACTCAAGTCCATCTCACTAGAAAAGTAGAGAGATACCAAAATCTTAATATGTAACAACTCAAGTCCATCTCACCGGAAAATTAGAGAATCTAAATGGAATTTTGTATCATCAAAATCCCCAAACTTTTAAATACGTAACAATTTAAGTCCGGAAAATTAGAGAATCTAAATGGAATTTTGTATCATCAAAATCCCCAAACTTTTAAATACGTAACAATTTAAGTCCATCTCATCGAAAAAATAGAGAATCTCCGATTAAATTAGAAGTTGATGTGGACTACCATAAAAGCACTAAAATTAAATCCATCTCACTGAAAAAGTAGAGAATCTCTGATTAGATTAGAAGTTGATGTGGACTACTATAAAAGCACTAAAATTAAAAATAAAGATACCACCTTATAAATTAACACTTAGTAAAAATATATCATTTTTTATATTTCATAATTTATTATCATTTCAAATATTAAATATTAATAATTAAAATATCAAAAGGCATATCCCATCAACATAATTTCATTTCACCCACACCTTAATTACCTAATTGATTTTTGACACATTAATATTTAATATACATATCTCACAATTTTTAAACTAACTTATTTAAATATTTACTTTTTATTTTTAGCACATATGATATTAAAATCACATTATTTTTATGTTTTTCAATTATCAAATGAATTCAAGTAAACACATATTATAAATTTATTTTCATTTATACTCAAAGAAATTATTCTTTCCCCCTAAGATTTTGTATAATCTATTTCTTACTCTTTGTGTTTTCAAAAATCAAATTTTAGTCTCTATTTTGCTAAATTCTACTTTATCCTCCCTCTATTAAAAATTATGTTAGTCAAACTTTTATTTACCCCCTGTAGGTTATTATATTATACCAGTTACCTCTTTAACTTTTAAAAAAGTACTGAAAAACACCTTAAATTTTAAATACACATAAAATTGGCAACATTTATAATAAAAATAAATATGTCATAATTTATTATCATTTTAAATATTAAATATTACTTATCAAAAAAATATTAAATATTAAAATATATAAAATTTATTTTAAAAATAGAATATTAAAAATTTTCAGTTTTTTTTTGAATTTTTTTAAAAGTGGACCGATTGTATTAACGTAAACCCACTCAAAATTGATCAAAACCGATCAACTCCCGATTCAACTAGAGTTATAGTTTAATAATTTGTCCAAATCAAATCAACTTTTGATTCTTAATTCAACTAGTTCGAACATTCTGTCCAAGTTTTAAAATAATGCTCAAGTCATAAGCACTAATCCTAAATTATGGTTAAAAAATCGAATAAAATTTTTATGGCTAATTTTATTGGCAGTAATTTATTTCACTAAAAATTAAATTACATTGACATGCATAATTTTAAGTTAATATGCTACAAAATGAAATTTAATTAAAATATGAATATTAAGAATTAAAACTTATAAAAAATATTAAAAATTAAAATATTACAAAATTTTATAAATATAGATGTTAATCCATTCTATTTTAATTTATAAAATTTATTAATAATTTATTTTTAAAAAAATAATTATTAGTATATTTTAATTATTAATATTTAAAATTTGAAATGATAATAAATTATAAAATATAAAAAATGATTTTTTTTACTCAAGTGTTAATTTACAAAGTGGTATCTCTATTTTTAATTTTAGTGCTTACATGGCAGTCCACATCAACTTCTTATCGGAGATTTTCTACTTTTCCGGTCAGATGAACTTGAGTTGTTACATATTTAAAAGTCTAGGGATTTTAGTGATACAAAATTCCATTTTGTGACGGTTATGTTATAACCACATAAGTTGGGGGACGTTGAGAGTCATTAACTCTACCGTAATAGGGTTGCAAAATGACAAAGGACATAAAATGTAATACCACCATTCACCATTAGAGAAGAAAAAAATAATACAATAACACTATGAAAGAGGACAAATTGAAGAATGGCCGACGGGCACACTATGTAGTAATAATTAATCAATAGGAACTGAAATTCCGACATATATAATAAAATTGAAACTCCATTAAAAAAAAAAAAAAAACAGTTCTTCCTCCCATCCTATAATTGAAACTCCATTAAAGAAAACATCCTATAATTCTAGTCCTGGTGTTTTTGAATTCAATCAAGTCTTGTTTTGCTTATAATGGCTGCTTGTACGCTTTGCCTTGTTTTGCTACTGATTTATTTTTGTTTTGCTCTCCTTACTAATATGAATATGTGATGTAGCATTTAGTATTGGAAACTATCAGTAAGTAGGCCTGGAGCCTAGATGTTCGGGCTCATTTATTAAAGGAGCCGAGTTCATTTAGTAAACGAGCCGAGCTTATTTTGAGCCGAATATTATTATGCTCATGTAGTATTCACGAGAATACAAATCTAATCGAGAATTTTTATCGAGTTTGATTTTTATTTTATAAATATTAATTTAAATATTTTTATATAAAATTATTCTTAAAAAATGATATTTACAATTTAATGTATATAAATTATAATTGTAAATATAAAAATGACTATTACTATTTTTAATAATTAAGAAATATTTATTCTTTATATATTTATTGATAAATTTATTTTACTTATAAAATTGATATATAAATTATAAATATTATTAATTTTAGAATCAATAATTTATTTATGACCACCGAGCGTGGCAGCCCAGCGGCACAAAGTTCTATCTTGGGTGTCAATGGAACTCTGAGGCCAGGGGTTCAACTGGCTAGAGCAACGCTCTGTGGGAGAGGATTAATGCTGGGCACCGGCACCTTGGTAGTGGATTAGTCTGGGCAACCGTTAAACGGAGCCTGGGATACCACTGTAGGCAACACTTATCAAAAAAATTAATTTATTTATAAGTATAAATACATATGTTAAACGAACATTTAACGAGCTTGTTCACGAGTTTTTAAATGAACGATTTTATGTACACTTAATCGAGCTACTCACGAACGTAAATGAGTGGAGCGCCTTAATGTTCAAGTTTGGCTTGTTTAACTAACAAATCGAAAATTGAGCTCAAGCTCAACTCATTTAACTCACGAACGAGCTCAAGCCAAACACTGAGCCGCTCATGAGCAGTTCGACAAATGAACCTTAGCCACAATTTTCTAGTGAATTTTAATAAAACTAAAATTTATAAAAAAAATTAAGTCCTTATAATTTTTATAATATGAAGGCAAGAGGTGTATAAAAGTCCTTGAATTTTTTAGGAGAGAATTTAAGCCCTTAAACTTTTTTTGGTTCAAATAGATCACCCTTAAAGTTACAAATTATAGGTCATTTAAACCCTTCTATTAACTCCATCAATTGACAATATTAGTGGGATTTATAAAGTTCAAAAAAAAAAAAAAACCATAAACTTTTTAACAAGGTGAAAACCCTTGAAAAAAATTTATTACATAAATCCAAAATATTACAAAATATAATGACTTATTTTTTTTATTAATAAATTTGGGTTTAACCAAATTATCATTAATAATTTAATTTATATATAGAATATAATAATTTAAACTAGTAAAACACATTTATATATCATATATAATTAAGGATCATTTTATTTCTATAAAATTTATATTTGTTATATATTTTTCTGTTCCAAAAAACATATAATGCCTTGCAATTTCACTAAAATTAAGAAAACCAATAAATGGTTTTTATTGTCCACTTTTACCTTTTATATTGATATAAGAAAAGAATTAGCACATTGAAATTTAAAATTTTACTTATTTTCAAAAACCATTAACGAGGAGTATACTAAAAAATTTAAGAGGAAAATTTTGAAATATATCAATTTTTTTGGGATATCAAAATAGGGTTAAACCTATCAAGTTTTAGGAACGGATGAAGTAATTATCTTGCTAATTTTTTTATTATATTTATAAATA
>CANYLF010208512.1:0-10859 GCA_948193215.1 Bocquillonia castaneifolia
GACCACCATCTTGTGCATAGACACCTAGCTCCTCCATCATCATGGTTGGATTGCATGACTTCAAATGGCTTGCATTGTCTTCTTGTTTTATTACAATAAATAAACAAATACTACTAATAGTAAAATAAAATTACAATAAAATAAAATGGCACGTAGGCCGTATTTAATAATTACAACCCTTGTAAAAATAATAATAATAACCTACAAATCACATTGGTCAAAAAGGCCATACTATGCACCATACAAACCAACACATCATGCAAAATATATCATGTTATCACATAGCATATACAGATTGCATTGAAGAAAATATGTTATAATTGGCGTGTTGTTTAAAACCAATTAAATTTATAAGGAGCTACGTAGAGCTGTTACGGTGGTTCCGTCCTGAAAATAAATTTTTCCTTTGGAGAAACATTAGAGTTTCATCCTAAAAATTTAATTTTTATTGATCTCACCAATAAATTTATGAACAAGCCGAAAACCATTAAAATCGCATTAAAACAACATATTGTATAATCTCATTACATATAAGGCTTATTTTCGTACCACCATAAACAATAATTGATAAATCCTAATTGATATATGAATTCAGTCCATGTATTAATCTAATTAAGATAAAGCCGAAATCATATAATATGCTATTAAAAACTTTAATCGCATTATCCCATTCAGATTCTTAATCATATTAACGAATCCTTATGGAAACAGATTCAATAAATTAACACCTTAAGAAAACCTATTAACTATGTCGTTCGCGCAAACCATAATATCACATATATTCAAGAACGCAAATCTTGCCAAAATCATATGTATCGCATACATATTAATCTAACATTGCATAGTCAATTCCTATGAGAACGCAAGTGGCTCTGATATAACTATTGGGTTACGAGTAGAATATTCCAATCGGATTGGAACATGAATACAGCGGAAATTAAAATTTTTATCCCTTAGCCCACCAAGGATCACATACGTTTTAAAAAAAACCGAAGGAAGGGCAAATAAAAATTACCTTTGTAGATTTTTTCATTGAGCCTTCAGGTTCTGCGTCTTGGTTTATTTGGATCTTCAAGGGTGCTGCCTTTCTGAAAGACGACCACCCTCTACAAGTATCCACACACAAATGAACAATGAACGATTTGGTTGAATGCTAGTTCAGATTCATTTTCTTAAAACGAATTTAGGGTTTTCTCTCTCCATTTTTTTTATTTCAAAATAAAAAGGATGACTTGCAGAAAGATTTTTAGTCTTACACATGATACATATATGTATATATACAAGTCTGCTAGGGTTTAGGTTTAAAAATGAATTCTAATTATTATTTATTTAAGACTCCTTTTAAATAATAACAATTTAAATCCTAGTCCTTATCAAATAAGGAATTTATATTTTTAACCAAATCCTTATTAAAATCCTCTACAGATTATTTCCTTATCCAATAAGGAAATATAACTAATTAATTACTTGTTATAATTTAAATTACAAATTAAAATTTTCTTAAAATTAAATTCGAATCTAAATAACAACTAATTATTATTTATAATTTAAAATAATCTCATCATTTTAAATTACTACAGAGAGTGATAAACCGTAACCATTTTTGTTCGTTCTTAATGTGCAACCCTATAGGTTCAATTAACGTTAGCAGTAGGCCTAAATCACATTTTCATCCTAAAAGTCATAAGTGGTCTTTAGTAAGACATTATGACTACCCAAGTTAAATGAAAAGCTCATGATCCGAGACAACCTTGATATAGCTAATGACATAATCCTTTTTTCTCACGATATCTTAATAGAATATAAGGCATGGACAAAGTCAACCTTATATCGCTCTATCTTTAATTTCTCGAAACCCAATTAGACTGACTAAACAAATGATATTGATCTCCATCAATTCATTTAAGCACAGCCGTGCATTTCTAAGTCTCAATCATTGAGAGGCCCTGAGATATCTCGCTTATAATAAGAGGGACAAATTCCATCTTAATCACTCATATCTCACTACATGATTCTTATTATGTTCAAGCATAACCTTTATAATCATCTGGCAAAAGACAATGTTTGATTATGTCAAAACACAATATTCCTCATGTTGAGAACTATAGCGATCTCAGGTCTAAGGATTTAATGACACAACTACTAGAGATTAACTTGTGACTTTGATTCATGTATTAATCTCAAGGCAGGTCTGTAAAGTATTTGTTCTCAACAAATACATATAAATTTGATTTGTATCTCATACACATATTGATCCCATGAATATCAATCAAATTTCATACTAATCTTAATTCATTGTTATTCCCACAACAATAACCGATTAGGGACATTTAGAATAATTAATAATATTATTCAAGGACATTATTATATAATAAACATGCAAATCATCATAATAATAAACTCTCATAAATAGTCAAAATACCATGTCCACACAATAGGCCTAGGGTACTATTACTAACATGCTCCTAATATTGTTTCTAATCAAATTTTAGTTCTGCATCGAGTCCATTATAGTTAAACTTGATTGATGAATTGCAATTGACTGGATTTTGTGGTTTTCTATTTGTTTTAATAGTAATTAATCGAGTGGATTATTTCCTTATTTATTTACATGCGTAACATCCACAATTATTTTCTAATTTGTTTTTACGCTTTTTTTATTATTTTTTTGAAGTATTAACATTTGCACATTAATTCCTTTATTATTTACCCAAAATATTAAAATGACGGTAATATACATACACCCTTAAAGAAATGAAAGGTGAAATGATTTTCTACCATTTTTATTTACTTATTAAGGAAATAATTAATTATAGGTCCGATTAATTATTTGCAAACAGATATAGGTGATTTGCATAAAAGTCATAAAGAAATCTTCCGACCTTGAAGCTTCAATCGCCCTACTGTCACAAAATCTTTATTTCCTCCTATGCATCGTGAAGATCCGGCCGGTCCTCTGAACATTCGGCCGGATGTTCTAAACTCAAATATTTGAATTTAAGCAAGCAGGTGGGACATCCAGGATAAATTGAACATCCGACTGAATCTATGCAAACATCAGGCCGGATGTTTGAACATTTGGCCGGACTTGTAATTGGTCTTCTCCGAGCCTTTTTTCCTGTATTGTTATATTTTCTTACAGATTCGTAGTGTATTAATTAATGATAATTCAGATAGACTATCAAGGATCCACTTTAGGTAGTAAAAACAGCTTATAACTACAACCAAAAATCTAAGAAAAATGACGCTGTGAAATTTTGAAGATAGAGTTAGAGGGCTCCATGCTTGAATATGAGAGGTTCTCCATCCTCCTGGCCTCACACAAAACTCATATATACAGTCAGAATATAAAATAAAATTAGTACGAGAAATATGTAAAAGTTTCAGAATATAAATAATGAATGTAAACGTAAGAAACATGCTGAGTCTGAATGTATGGATGGTTTGTGGATGGCTGGTTGCCCTCAGAATTGAGTTTAGTTACCGCTTCGGGTAGAATATGAGCTGTTGAATCATTAAAAATTGAAGAATCTACTTTAGGAATGTTAGCCCTGAGATTTCAGTAATGATTTTGATGATGTAAAACATTAAGTTATATACTACTATGTTTGTTAAGTGTTTTTCAGGTATCACATTATAAAATGATGCATATTAGTATTGGATGAAGTAAACATTTTATACAAGTTACGGTTTTTATCTTAGTCGATCAAAAATGAATTGACCTTATTAAAATGTTTGGGTTAATCGAGTTTTAGTTTAGGTGGATAGGTTTAAGTGTAAACCTAACTAAAACACTTGGGAATTGTTTAGACTAAGCTTGGGAAAGTGTATTATCTTAGGTAGATAGGTTCAAGTGTAAACCTTATTAAAACACTTGGGTTAATGGTGTTTAGGTTTGGTGGATGGGTTCAAGTGTAAACCTCAATAAAACACTTGGGTTAATTAGTGAGAGTTTAGAGTAAAAAGATAAAATATGTCATGGGCTAAATAAACCTACAATTTATGCACATTGGACATGGTTTTGGAAGTTTAGGACTTAAGGAAAACCAAATGTGCAAAGTTAATTTAGGATGGGCTGAATTAAATGAATTTTCTGCACTAATTGGGCAATAAATATACAACAAATTTTATGTGGATGGAAAGCCCAATAAGTCTAGTATTCAGAAAAATATTTATTTGAATTTTCAGAGTTGGAAAATTAAAGATATGAATTTTTGAGTGATTTATGGTAATGCTGCCAGAAAAGGGACTGAACACATGGGTTGTCTTTGAATTCATGCCAAAAATTGTAGAAAAATCATTTTAATGTGATTCTTTTTTTGAAGTTGAATCTCTGTAAGTCTAGTTTTCAATGGCAAAAATGGTGGAGAATTTTGAATTTTCTACAAAGAGATATCCTTGTTTGAATACAGACTCCTCCAGCTGCAAAGTCACATGCCTTATTTGTCAATTGTTTGAATTATTGTACAAAATCTATAGATCACCAGAAAACGTGCCATATACCATTGAAAAGGTATGGATGTCTAGTTTCTGAAAAAATTAAAATCACAATTTTTCAATGAGTATAGTTAGAGGGATTAAATTTTGAAGGAGACATGCTACATCTGTCAAGCAAGCTGGCAGCCTTGAAGAATGGAGCCTCACCAATCAAGTTTGAATTTTTTGGTTGATTGAGAACGGCCATTTCTGTTTGCCTGCCTATTAAAGGAGGTATTTGAGTCATCAAAACACACACAAGAGCTTGAAGAAAGAATAGCAATCAAGAGTCGCAATATTCATAAGTTATTTGAGAGTTTATGTTGTAATTGTGAGAAAACAACTTCGTTCTTCTTCTTATAATTTTGTTGTTTGTATTGTGTGGGTAGATACAACTCTAGAGCATTTGTTGCTTGGGTTGAGTTGTCGTTCTAACTTGTACTAGTGTCAATTCTTTGTGAGTTGGGGAAACACTAGGGTTGGGTTTTGAGTTAGCCATTGGAAAACTCATTTGTAAAGGTTAAAGATAGCCTTAGGAATCTTCATTGTAAATGTAACATCCACATCCATAATTACATGCATTAGTAAATAATTAGCATCATTAATGGGGTTAATTTTTATTAATTGTGCATCATTAAGCATAATTGTGTGTAATGAGGTGCATAACATTTATTGGTAGAGTCATCTTTGCGAGTTTATAGAAGCTTGGGTTAGTAAGGACCTAATTGTAATAGAAGTTAGAGGAGTTATTTGTACAAAAAGTATGAGAGTAGGGTTAGATAGTTAGTAAGGGTAAGATTGAGGGCAATTTTTATAAGAAGTAGTCTAGATGTGGACAAGTGTCCATAGGTTGTAAGTGGATGACAAGTGGCATGAGGGGGAGAGGAAGAGTGGCAATATTAATTAATTAAATAATAATAATAATAAAATATGAGGTAGTGGGAAATCTCTACACCCTCATTCCACCATCATCTTCTACCTTCTTCTTCCCACCATCTTTCCCTACACCAAGAAAACAGCATTAATAAACCTTAATTTTCATTGAAGAATATAGTAAGTTTAATGGAGTTTAACTTATCTAGAAGCTTAATTGGAAGATTAGAAGTTTAATTGAGTAAGTTTATTTCCTCTTTGTGATGGTTAGTATGTTAGGGTTTTGTAGATTTTAGGGGTTATGGTTTCTTAAGAAGAGTATATGCATAAATATGCATTTTATGATTGTAAATGTGATAATTATGTGTTAAATGCTTGAATTGCTTTATAGGGGGTGATAACTTGAATAGAGAAGGGGGAAGCTCTTCACAAGCTCTTGACAAAGGAAAAGGAGTTTGAATTTATGTAAGTAAATAGCTATTAATAATAATTATATGATTGACTTGTGTGTTTAGATTGTTTTGCTTAATTTTTAGAGTACTACTCAATGATGGATGTGTTGAATTGTTGTTTTGGTTGAGGAAATGAGAATTGATTGTATGATAATGAAATTGGTGATGAATGAATGTGATTGGTGAAGGTTATATGCGAAAATGGATGGTTGTGGTGCAATTGTAGAGAAAATGGTTGAATTGAATAATTGTGTTGGAATGTTTGTTGGATTGTTTGTTATTGTTTGGCTTGATAATGAGCTCAATCGTCTAAGTGTGTGGTTAGGATTTGGTAACCCAAATGATAAAATTTGAGATTATGAAATGTGATTAAACCCCTAGAAGAGTGAAAAGGGGAAATTGAAATGAATGATATCTAACCCCTAGAAAAGTGAAGAGGGGAAAATTGATTGATTTGAGAATGGTGCACCATTGAGAAAGATTTGATAAATGAGAAAAAGATGTGATTTGAATATTTTGATAGGGTTACCAATCTTTAAACCATTCATTTAGGTGATTTATCTAATTATCAAGGTTGTTTGTGTTTGGTGAGAAATCTAAGTGTGGTTGTGAATTGTGATGTTGATTTGATGGTTGGTTTCATTTAAATGGATAAGATAATACAAACCTTCTATATAATAATGATTGGAACTAGAATGTGATCGAATGTATTTGGGTAGTGCTATGCATAAAATTAGTATTAACAGTTATTTATTTACTGAGTTGCCAGCTCACCGCTTGGCATTAATTTTTTAGGTTGTTGACAGCTTAGCTTGTTGATTTGGACAACCACGTGCAGAAGGCATTAAAGCATCTAAGGTTGGCCAGTGGATTCTCATACGCATTTTATGCATTTTTGAGTGAAGGCTTGAGTATGTGTATAGCTAGGGTAGTTATGTATGAATGATTGTATATATTGAAATTGTGATATGTATAAAGTTAATTTTGGATATAATGGTTTAATATAGATAAAAGTTTGATAATCTTTTGATATATCTTATTATGTTTGAGTATGTGAGAAAGCTTGCTATGTGCCTATATTGTTTGAGTCTGTTTTTATTAGGAAAAGTGAAAAGATTCTGTTTTAAAACTGTGATTTTTGGTTTGCTAGTTGCTGTACACCATGTGCACGATCGTGCATCCCTACACACGATCGTGCATAAGATAAATGCACGGTCGTGCGTGGAGATGTATGCCTCATGTGAATGGTTTTGGTTTTAAGACCCTTTCTGTTTCTTGGTGCACGATCGTGGACCTTGACGCACGATCGTGCGTAAGGGAAATGCATGATCATGCATAAGGACACACGATCATACATTTTACCTTATTTTGAATATTCCTGCAACAATTCGTCAAGGAAATGTTAAATATATGTCTTAGTGGATTGTTGTGTACATCAAAAGGGATCTTGGATCAACAAATTTCATATTAAATTGTATTAGTTTTGGGTCATTTCAGTAAAGGTAGTGAGGTAGCCTTGTAAATCTCACATTGTAAAGGTTGGAGATAGCATTGAAATCTCCATTGTTTTCTATTTGTGGTTAGTGGAAACCTAAAGATTGTCTTTGGGAGAAGTGGACGTAGGTCAAGTTGGGACCGAACCACTATAAATTTTTGTTCATTCTTCAAAGCAATTTTTTTATTTTTTATTCCGCACCAATTCACCCCCCTCTTGGTCATTTCATAGATTATAAACAATTTACCTAGTTTCATAGATGAGAAACTTGATTAGATTACATAGAGGGAAATCAATGAAATCTACCCTATACTTGAGCTTAGCTGTATTGATTATAACCTTTAGAATTTATTTGCTTTTATTTTAATTTAATTAGTCCTTTTAGTTAATCAAAACAATATATTTATCTAGATCTAGCTAGATTGAAATAATTAATATCATAATTAAATCAAATCACAATCTCTGTGGGAACGATACTCTACTCATCACTTTAATTATTATTTGTTCGATTGTGTACACTTGGATAGCCCGCATTAATCAACTTCTTTCCAATTATGCTGGATAATCCAAGATAAGAGCTTCTGAATACCCCAAGCTTCTGCCACCACAAGATCAAGTTAATTTGGCATTACAGGTTCAAAACATCGTTTTGATTTGTCATTAGTTACACTGCAAGATATTTTAAATTTCAGATTTGATTGCATGACTACAGTCTTGTACTAGATGATGCTAAGCGTTTTGTTGATTCATATGGTGTAAAGTTGAATTGGTCCTAAAGTGTCTTGGCAATTTGTAAGCACCTATAAATCTATAATTGAGTTCGTGTAATTTGTCCATATTTATAATGTTAAATGTTTTATTATCAAAAAAACTTTCAAATATCTCTTGATTTTGTCATTATTTAAAATACCTTTTAAATAAATAATAGGTAAAATGTACATATAAGTCATTGAACTATTACTGAAAGTAAAAAAACATTTTCGTTCGATTATTGTGGATATATTAGCCCCTAAAATTATGGTGCATAAACACCATTCTGTGAACTTTGAATGAATGAAATTTTAGAAAAAGAAGAAGAATGATGAAAGTCACGTATTTTCTTAATTAGGTAGATTTTTTTCTCTTCTCTCATTCTAATATTAAAGTTTATATGTTTTAATGTTTCGTTCATTCAAAATTAAAAGAATCGTGTTTATGCATCACTTTTCATAATTTTAGGGACTAATATGTTCAGAATAATAGAATGAGAATGTTTTATACTTTCAATAACATTTCACTGATTTATCTTTACCTTTTGCCTAAATAATACTTGTTCGTTATTAATTTTTCTGATAATTTTGACACTTTCTTCTTCATTAATCAAACAAAAACTTCATAAGAGATTATTATGTAGGTAGTTATTTTCTTGCCCCTTTCTCTTCCAATAGATATTTTGGACACTTTGATTCTAGCTAATTCGTTAGTTACGAAAGGTGAAGAAAATATAAAAATCAAGGCAAAAACTTTTTATATATCTTGAACTTTAATGAAAATTTTAAATATATTGGAATTTAAAATTGTTCAGATTTAGACCCTAATTTAGAAAGTTGTTTTTAATTTATCCATATTTGAAATAAGAGTATTTTATGATGGTTTTTTTTTCCTTTAAAACGATCGTAGTTTTAATTTAAAACGATATCATATTGATTGACGCGTTTGAAGAATGGATAGATTTGAAATAAATACAATTGGGATCTAAATATGAACAATTTTAATTTAAGGATATATTAGGAATTTTCATAAAAGTTCAACATATATAAATAGCATATATAAATAGTTTTTTTGTCAAAAATCAATTATTACAGTGAACGAATGGGTTAATGTACGGATTAT
Source organism: Bocquillonia castaneifolia (assembly GCA_948193215.1). Lineage (NCBI taxonomy): Eukaryota > Viridiplantae > Streptophyta > Magnoliopsida > Malpighiales > Euphorbiaceae > Bocquillonia > Bocquillonia castaneifolia. The sequence goes on from CANYLF010208512.1 coordinate 9,169, forward strand.
GGAATCATTGAAAGGTCCGAGGTTCATGTTTCATATATATGCATGGACTCAAAAGTAATGCAAGAAAGCTGCCCAACACAAATTTTACCTGAAAATCTGCCAGGGACAAATCTGGAGCTTTCTGAGTGAAAACGAAAACTGTTATTGTATATATCAACCCTTTTGTTCTTTCCCTCGGAAAAAAAAAACCCCTTTTGTTCTCTCTTTCTACTAATGCTAATGGAAGCCTCATTTTTTGCTCCTGCAACTCTTGAATTATAGAAAGGAAGCGAGAAGATGTCTTTCTTTTATCTTATATTGCGTAATAAAACAAATTTATATTGCTGCCGTTATAACATTTGGAGTGTTGGGGTGCAACTCAAAGTCCCACATCGGAAATGTAAGGAAAAATTACATTGAATATAAGTGTCTACCTAACTCCATTAGTATGAGGCCTTTTGGGAGGTGCCCAAAAATAAATCCGTGCGGGCTTGGCCCAAAGTGGACAATATCATACTAATGCTGCAGTTAAGTTGAGGTTTGCGGTCCTAACAAGTGGTATCAGAGCCAAGGTTCGAAGATTGAGCCAGCGGTGGACTACATTGTGTGGGAGGATGCCTTTTGTCGAAAGTCTTCCTGATATTGTGGTGGTCAGGCGGCGTGTCCCGTTGGTTGATAGCGGCGGTGCAAGATGATTTGACGAATCAAGAAGATTATCGTTCGAGAGGAGGTCACATGGTGTGTGGTCCTTGGTTTGAGGGGAGGATTGTTGGGGTGCAACCCAAAGTCTCACATTGGAAATGTAAGGAAAAATTACATTGAATATAAGTGTCTACCTAACTCCATTAGTATGAGACCTTTTGAGAGGTGCCCAAAAACAAATCCGTACGGGCTTAGCCCAAAGCAGACAATATCATACTAATATTGGAGTTAAGGTGAGGTTTGCATTGTTTCAAACCGGTCGTTTGACTTTTCTATAATGTAACGTGTCTAATATAGTATCAAATTTTCAATATAGTGTCAAGTGATAATATTATATAATTATCTTTAATTTCAGCTAAAATATATTATATATCGAATAGATTTCAAATAATTAAAAAATGATGAATGAAAATTTAAACACTTTTTTTTTATATGATAAGTGGGTTATGTATTGAAGACCAAGAGAGGAGGTCAAAGATTACAACCTAGAAAAGAATAGGTCATGGCATCTAATAACATCATTAGCAGAATAATTAAAGGACCGATATTTACAACAGATAAAGAAAACAACCAAGTGTATATATTTATATAACAAATCCCCCGTATAAGTAGAATCTTGGAAGATTTTCCTATTCCTTCTTTTCTACAATTCCCATGAGTGGAGCATCCAAAGTGTGACACATAAATCTAGTTGAACTTTGTCGAAGAAGCAGCCCTGCCAAGCAATGAAAAAATCCAAAACCTACCTAGGTAACACAAAATCCAAGCCAAGCCAACGAAATAAAGATTGCCAAAGGTGATTCACAAAGGAGCAATGCATATGGAGGTGTTCTTGAGACTTCAATTCTGAACAGAAAGGACATGAAGCATCTGTTGATAAAACGGACCGGATAGAGCGAGACCACAGTTAATAATTTGAGCAAATAAAGATAAAGAATAATAAAACACACACAGATTTTACGTGGAAAACCCCCAAACTAATTAGGGTAAAAACCACGGGCAAGGAAAAA
>CANYLF010208730.1:0-12192 GCA_948193215.1 Bocquillonia castaneifolia
AAAATATTTGATTGGCTTAAAATCATCTTGAATTTATCTAGACTAAAATATTTATTTATTCTAGAACCTTCATAAACCAAAATATTTGATTGGCTTAAAATCAACTTGAATTTATCTAGATTAAAACATTTATTTATTCTAGAACCTTTATAAACCAAAATATTTAATTGGTTTAAAACTTATTTGATTTTATCTAAATTAAAACACTTTATTAATGTAGATATTTAAAAGACCAAAAGATTTGATTGGTTTAAAATTCATTTGATTTCATTTATATTAAAACATTTAAATAATCTAAATAAACATTAGACTAAAATATTTAATTAGTCTAAAATTTAATTTTAAAATTTTCATGTCTACATGTGTATTCAAAGATTTTAGGGGTCGGGCAACAAGATTTTGGTGTCAATCGGAGCTAAAATGGCCAGACAATGCTCCTCGACGATGGTCGGTTTGAACGGACATTTCCGCGCTTATTTCTCTCAAAATAACTAATAGTAATTGGGGATATTTATTTTAATTGATAGAGGGGATCACCATCTTCATTTTGATATATATTATGGGTTTAAAATAGTGGCCTGAACAGTGAGATATGGCCGGAGAAGAGAGTCGGGTTACTGTAGCACTCTAGAAAGAATTGGGGGACTAGTCACAATATTTTTCTCTGAAGTCTCAGTGCAAATAGACCCTTGGCAGATTCTTGGTTTTATATATAAACAACTTTTTAAGGTTTATAGTTTAGTCCAAAATCTCAATTACTCTAAATTTGGTTTAATTCCAAATTTGTACCGTTTAAATATTTAATTATTTAGCACATAATACTAGAAAATCAGCTTAAAATCATTTCCCGATAATTAATTATGCATTTTTAAAATCCTTAATTAACTTAATTTTTGATTCTGAATTAAAATTAAATACATTGGTGCCATCTATTTAACGACCAATCCCATCTTCCATGCACGTACCAAACATGTGGAAGTTGATTATCATTTCATCAGAGAACGAGTTCAACTCTAAAATATCAAGGTTAGCCATATCTCAACCGATGATCAAGTCGTCGATATCCTTACACAACCCCTACCATCACGACAGTTTCATAAACATTGTGACAAGCTTCGACTTTATTATACTGGATCCACCATCAGCTTGAGGGGGTGTTAGGATAATATCTTTATCTGTAATTTAAATTCTAATTCTAGTGATAGAGTAGTAGATATTGGGCTAGAATTAGGCCCAATATCATATAACAGAAAAAAAAAACATCTTTCTAGAAGACTAAGGGAATAAGGGACCAATGGAACACTTGTAAGAAATCTAGCAGGTGCTCCCAAAACCCTAGATTCTTTGAACATACTATATAAAGAATAGTACAAGGGTATGTGAGGTAATTCTAATCTTCTAAAAACCCTAAACTCTTTTATCCTTTATTCTCTTGGTCGTATTCACTGACTTAAGCATCGGAGCACGAACGGGACCACCCAGTCCCGTCGTATTCTATCCTTATTTTTCTGTGTGTAGAGACCCGCAAGATAAGCACATAGACCCAGAGATTAAGGACAGATACCCGCATGGACCACCTCGATCCATCAGTTGGTGTGGAGAACGTAGATAATAACATAGTCAGTGGGATATCGGTGGGAACAGATGCTAACATTCCCCAATAATATGGACCTTTACCTAGGAATGGAGGACTTCCATTCTTCGATTGGACACCCACAGGTCCTTCAATGACCATAACTTACCAGCATCCCCATACCTCTAATCATAGAGTAACAGCCAGATTCTTGACACCCTCTTAACCTAGATTCAATACAGCAATACCAGTAACAATGCAAACCCTTTCAAGCAACCAAACTTCTTCTTCAGCACAAACACCAAACCCAGGAATGCAACCGCAAATAAACTTGCAAGAAACTATGTCCAACTTGATGTTCGAAATGGCTGGCATTTTCTAGCAAAGAATGGCTGAAGTGATGCAATAGTATGCTCAACCCACCCCTAGACCACACGGTCAACCACCCCCACCACCACTGCCACCACCACCAGCCCCACCACCACAAAACACCCAGTCGATCCAAGAATCATCTCAATATATCCCCTATACACCCACCAATCATACCCAGACACCCAACTACTACAACCCAGAAACCTACATATCTGAAGGAGGAGATGAATCTGAAGTTAGCAGGGGCCATGGCAGGAACCCGCGGGGGGCATAAGGGGAGAGGCCGCTAACAGTTGCTGGGGTAGAGCAACAGGTCCTAGATGTGTTCAAAAGGTTAAAAAGAGGAGATTTGGAGGAAGACTTCCAAAGTGATGGCGGATCCCCCTTATCGGCGGCTATCTTGCTGGAACCCCTACAAGATAAGATTAGAACCCCCAAGATGGACTCCTTCGATGGGTCAGGAGACCCAAAGGAACATGTAGCTAAGTTCCTAACCATGATGAGCCTACAGCACGGAGTTGCAGAAACTGTAAGGTATAGAGTGTTCCCCACTACACTCAAAGGAGCTGCTCAGCGATGGTATCTCTGGCTCCCTAGCTCCTCAATTTACAGCTTTGTAGATCTATAAACCGCATTCAAGAAGCGGTACAAGATAAATGTCCCACCCCCAAAGAAGTCCAATGACCTACACAGATGCATCTAAAGACAAGATGAATCCTTAAGAGATTATGTAGTGAGATTCAATAAGGAGGCAATGCTGGTAGAAAACCTCAATGAGGAAACAGCCATTAAAGCATTAAGAAAGGGTACCCGTTTCCAAGAGCTACATAACAAGCTCATCACCAAAAAACCAACCTCCTTTAATGAGGCAATCACCATAGCCCAGAAGCAGGCAGATCAAGATGATGCCTTGAGAAATGGCATAAGAGACATGGAGAAAAGAGGAGAAAGCAACCGAAGGGGAGACAAAGGCCGAGATGGTAAAGGAGAGAGAGAACCCTTCAAGAGCCGTTCTGACTATAATACTCAGACAGACTACTCGAGATGCGGTAACTTTACACCATTAACTACCCGAAGAGAAGATATCTTGCTCTAGATCATAGAAAATGGGGAAGAGATCACAAAGCCCATGCCATTGAGGGTAGAATCACAGGACAGAAGAAACCAGAGCAAATACTGTAAATATCACAGAGACCATGGCCATACTATTGAGGAGTGCAGGAATTTGCAGTATGAAATAGAGTGGTTGGTGCAAAATGAAAAACTGAAGAAGTTTGTGGGCAGCACAAAGCCTAAGCAAAAGAGAGAAAGAGAAGAAAAGAAAGAAGAGAGACATGAACCACCTTCAGTAAAGAAGAGAATTGAAGGAAAATTTTATGGGGTCATAACAGGGGCAAACCCACTAATAGAGCCGCCAAGGAAAAAGCAAAGACAACAGGTGTTCACCATTGACACCAACTTCCCTACGGTCTCATTTTATCACACAGATGCCACTCATATGAAAGAGCCGCACAATGATGCACTAGTAGTCGAAACTATGATAAGCGAATACTGGTTGTGCAGACTGCTAGTGGATGAGGGAAGTGCAGTCAACCTGATGACCAAAAAAGCATACCTGACCATTGAAGGGGAGCTAGCGGCTCTCAAGCCAGTTAAAAAGCCACTTGTTGGTTTGGGCGGCAGGCCCATACAGCCTCTGGGGATAGTAGAGATGGAGATGCAGTTCGGCGAGGACCCTGGCCCCATAAAAACATTAAAGGTACCTTTTAATATTGTTGACATGGATCTGGCTTATAATGCTATACTAGGTAGACCCCTGCTATATGAAACATGTGCTATTACGAGTATTTGGTACACGACAATGAAAATACCAACCCCCAATAGGCCAGTGGTGATCAGGGGAAATCAGGAAGCATCCCAAAAATGCTATACCATAGCTGAAGGAGGGAAAGATGAGTCACTCAACATTGAATAGATCATGACCCCTCAAGTAGTAGAAAGAAGAATAGAGCTGGGAGATGTAACAAAGGAGTTTGGGATGAAAAAAGCCAAAGTAAAGATCGGAGGAAGGATGAAGTAGCAAACAGAAAAAGGAGTCACTGACGTTCTGATGGATAATCAGGATTTGTTCTCAATAAACCTGAGGGAGATAAAAAGAGTAGACCCGAGCATCATTACACACAAGCTTGCGGTTGACCCAAAGGCAAAACCTGTAAGGTGGAAGAAAAGGAATTTCAGTCTTGAGAAGTAGAGAATCATAGTAGAGGAAGTAAAGAAGTTAGAAGAAGCATGATTCATCAAGCCCATCCAACATACAGACTGGTGTGCCAATGTAGTGCTAGTCAAAAAGCCTAATGGCAAACACCGGATGTGTGTGGATTTTACGGATCTCAACAAGGCTTGCCCAAAAGATAATTATCCTTTGCCCTGTATAGACCAGCTGGTTGACTCAATAGCAGGTCACGAACTTTTTTCAATTATAGATGCGGCTAACGGGTACCACCAAATACTTATGAGCCAGGCAGATAAGAGCAAGACAGCCTTTGTCACGGATGGAGGAACCTATTGCTACAGAGTGATGCCGTTTGGTTTGAGGAACGCAGGTGCTACCTACTAGCTGCTAATGAACTATATGTTCCAGGGGCAGATCGGGAGAATAGTGGAGGTGTATGTAGATGATTTGATAATCAAAAGCAAGAGGGAAGAAGACCATCCTAAGGACCTCAGAGAAGTGTTTAGCATCTTCAAAGAGTTTGGAATGAGGTTGAATCCAGACAAATGTGCCTTTGGAATAAAAGCTGGAAAGTTTTTAGGGTTCATGGTCTCGGAGAGAGGAATAGAGGCCAAAGCCACCAAAGAATGTGAAAGAAGTACAGAAGCTTAATGGCCGGATAACCGCCCTTGGCAGGTTTATGTCTTGTGGAGCAGTAAAGTCCCTACCATTTTACCAGACTCTCAAAAACATGAAAAAGTTTGAATGGATAGATGAATGCCAAAAAGCTTTCGAAAAGCTCAAAGATTTCTTATCTTTACTGCCAGTTCTAAGCAGACCAATGCCTGGCGAGCGGCTATACTTGTACTTGGCTGCTGTAGAGGAAGCAATTGCTAGTGTGTTAGTCAAAGAGGAAAATGGGGAACAAAAGTCGATTTATTATGCTAGCAGAGTATTAAAGGGGTCAGAGCTTAAATATCTGGCAATAGATAAGCTGGCATTGGCGGTAGTTGAAGCCTACAAGGGACTGAAAGCCTATTTTCATGCCATACCATTGTGGTGAGGACTAATATGCCACTAAGAAAGGCCCTAGAGCACCCAGAAGCATCAAGGCGGCTGGTTAACTGGTCTATTCAACTAGGGGTGCACGATGTTAGAAACGAGCCTAGAGCCGCTCTAAAAGCACAGGTCCTCATGAATTTTGTGGCTGAAATGGGCAGAGATAAGGGAGAGCAGATGAATGACAGTATGCCAGAGAAATGGGAGTTATATGTGGATGGTGCAAGCAATGAAAAAGGAGCAGGAGCTGGAGTCCTTCTAATAAGACTAGGTAAAATCTAAAGTATCTATGCTTTAAAGCTGTTTAAAGCAACTAACAACCTGGCAGAGTATGAAGCTATGATAGCTGTCTTGTTGCTGGCAGAAGAAGTAAAGGCAGAAAACTTGATAGTATACAGTGACTCTCAATTGGTGGTGAATCAAATAAATGGAAACTTTGTTGCAAAAGAGCCGCTAATGATAAAGTATCTAGAGAAGGTAAAGAAACTGTTTTAGAGGATTTCAGATAGAGGCGGCAAGGTGGAAGTATGTCAAATCCCTAGAGAGGAGAATAAGGAGGCAGATTTGCTAGCCAAAGCAGCGGTTGATAGAGCAGAAGCTTTCCATAAAATCCCATTAAGGGAGAAACTGACTGAGCCAAGTGTTGAAGGGGAAGAAGTTCTAGAGATAGCAGAGGTAGTTGAATGGATGAAACCTATTATTGCCTATAAAACAACAAGAGAGCTGCCCGATGATAGGAAAGAGGCACAAAGGCTATAAGTAATTGCTTCACTTTATCACTATCAACATGGAGTTCTATTCCTAAAAGTCAGATCTCACCCATGGTGCCGCTGTGTGTCAGCAGGAGATGGCCTACACTTGATGAGGGAAATTCATAAAGGAATTTGCGGGTCACATGAAGCAGCCCCTACACTAGTCATGAAAGCACTCCTTCAAGGACACTACTGGCCAACAATGTATAAGGATGCACAGGGATTGGTAGAGAAGTGTGACAAGTGTCAGAAGCATGCCAAAGTCAGCCATCTACCGGCTAGTTATCAATCGCCAATTGGAAGCCCTTGGCCATTTGCCACATGGGGAATGGATATCCTTGGTCCTTTTCCACAGGCATCAGGCCAAAGAAAATTCTTGATTGTGGCAATAGATCATTTCACAAAGTGGATAGAGGCTATGCCGGTGTCCACCATCACCAAAGAGAAGATTAAGAAGTTCTTTAGAAATGAAGTTATTTGCCGGTTCGGAATCCCCCACACTTTGATTACAGATAATGGAAAGTAATTTGACTGTGAAAAATTCTGAAACTTCTGTGGCAACTTGAAAATACAGCTGCACTTCTCATCAGTAGAACACCCGCAATCTAATGGCCAAACAGAAAACACCAACAGAACCCTGCTAGAAGGGATAAAGAAGTGGCTCAAAGACTTGAAAGGTGGATGGGTAGACGAACTTTATAGTGTGCTTTGGGCCTATAGAACAACTCCAAGGAAAGCTACTGGAGAATCCCCTTTCTGCCTTGCTTATGGCATGGACACAATAATCCCTGCAGAGGTAGCATTCCCACCGTGGCATGTGTTAAATTACAATGAAGAAGATAATGAAGTATCTGCAAAGATTAATAATGATCTGCTACAAGAAAGAAAGGATCAAGCCACTATTCAAGCTGAGGCATACCGATAGCAAGCCGCAAGGTATCATGACAAAAGAGTAAGAGTCAAACACTTTAAAGTGGGAGACTTAGTCCTATGAAGAGCAGATGTGGGAAAAGGCGAGGCAGGAGTTGGAAAGCTCGGAGCTAATTGGGAAGGGCCATATGAGGTGATGGAAGTGATTGGCAAAGGGGTATACAAACTGTCAAATCTTGATGGAACTGTCCTACCCCGGACGTGGAACGCCGAACTATTAAGAAAATACTATCAGTAATTATAGTTGTCTCCTTCACAATCATCAATGAAACAGTTCAGGTTCTAACCATATTTTATCTTATTTTTATCTTGTACAACACCAATCAAACTGCCGTAAGAGGCTCCAAGTTAGCCCAGACGAAGAGGCCAGGTTTTATCAAACCGCCATAAGAAGCTCCAAGTTAGCCTAGGCAAATAGGCCAAGTCCTATCAAACCGCTATAATTGACTCCAAGTTAGCCCAAGCGAAGAGGCCAAGTCCTATCAAACCGCAGTAAGAGACTTCAAACAGTCCAGGCGAAGAGGCCAAGTCCTAAGCAAACTGCCATAAAAGGCTCCAAATTAGCCAAAAAGCTAAGTCATATCAACCCGCCCTAAAGGCTTCAAACTGCCAGGGAAATAAGTCTTATCAACATGCTTTCCAAAATCCAAAAGCAGATAATAAAACATAAAAATAATAATTGCAAAATACACATGGAGCAAAACTCAGGAGGAAAAAATAAAGGCAAATAATAACAATTTCATTAAAATAATACTGTTCAAAAATATAAAAATTACAAAACTAATCTACAACATGGATTTTAGTCTCTTGGCTTCCTCCGAGGATAGCCTGCGTGCCACCATCGGGCGCGACAGTAGCGCCATCGGTTAAAGGGTGAACATCATCTTGGTTAGAAGGAATAGCAAAAGTTTCCCCTTGTTCAGTGGCAGAAGGTAAAACCAATTCAAACTGAGAAGGAGTTGGAGCCGGATCTTCAGCAGTAGTAAGTGGAATCAAAGATACATCATCATTACCTTCGTCATCTTCTTCATCGAACCATTCATTAGCAAAATCTTCATCCATCCCAATGGCATTTGTGCAGTTGTCCCATACTTTGTTAGAGAGTGCATTAATATCAATCTCTGCAAGCCGCGGAGAGACAAAGAAAACCTTACTGAAATGGTTCAAGCTTATTCGATCCGCTTCGGGTAACTCAGCATTCGACTTCACAGCCGCTCGAGCCTCTTCAACCACCCTCTTTCTACAAGCTTTGTAAAAAGCAATAAACACCTGGCTGGTAAAAAGATTTGTCGTTTCCTGCTCTTTTAGCCGCTCCGCAATGGCTTCATCCCTTTCAGTAATGAGGGCAGCATTAGCCCGCTCCATCTCCTTATACTTATGTCGGAGCTCTTCATACATCTTCTTCTACTGCTCTAACTCTCCAGATAGCTTCACATTTTCTTCCTCCTTAACTTCACCAATTCAGCGGCAATAGCAACGGCTTGATCTCTCTCTTTAACCTCGTCAAGCACCTTGTCCAAGTGAGCGTTAGCTTTATTCAAACCAGCAGTGATTATGCTACTTGACTTAATAGCATTAGCATGAGCCACGCCAAGGGCTTTAAGATGTTGAAGAGTCTACAAAACACATCAACAAAAATAAGTAATCAATAAGCATATAAAAATATGTAAAAAATACTTACAGAAAAACAAAGCTTACAGGTCTCTCCCAACAACTTCATTTCAGGAACAAGCCATAGCTTGTTCATGTCTCTCGGAAGGCAAGCCAGCTCGAAGAACCACCTTGCAACGTTGTCACTCTCTATTCAAATATGCTTACGATTAGCATGAAGCCAATCATCGGCTAGAAGAGGCGCCACAGATTCTTCACAAAAAACTTTCCTTAGAACATATGGGCGTACTAGCCCATCACCGCATTCGGTAGATCCGTCAAAACACAGAGGAGGAGCAACAGATGAACCTTCTCTCTCAATAACTATGATCACCAGAAGACTGACCGAGAGCCACCGTAGAAATAGGCAAGGAGCATACAGCAGTGCTAATAGGAGGAACACCAGCAGAAATGGTAGCAGTAACAACTCCAGCGATCGAGGACCCCAAGCCGCTGCCAGTAGCACCAGATGATATAACTGCAGGAGCCAGTACAACTGAAGTCATAACACGTATGGTCCTGGCTCTTTTGCCGGGTCTTGGAGGAGGGGCCGTATCTAAAGACATTCCACCAAAATGTTTCATCTCTACAATTAACAAAGGAAAGTAATAATCAATTAAAAGAAATAAAAAAATGAAAAAAAATAAATAAGTACCAAATTCAATGCCGTTTTCAGCGGCTAGCTCTGCTACCAAATTCAGATCAACTTCAGAAGAGCTAGAAGAAGAAATAGGGCTACAAGGAGGATCTAATATCTGAATCCCCTTAGAAAGGTTCCTAGGCCTAGGAGATGAAGGAAGAGGGACATTTTGGTCATCGTCTATGTCAGCTAGTAGATTTGCCAGTTTAGGATCATCACCCTCCACTGGTCTATCAGAAACAGTGACTTTGTCAGCTCGCCTTGAAGGATCCACATCAGATGGGTCCACATCAGAAGAAGACTTACCAATGAGATATTTAGAAACTCACTGATTAAGACTCAATCCATTTTTAAAACGAAGAGCAGTAAAAGCTTGCAAAGCAACCTACTCCTTCTTCTTAAGTTTCTTGCAGTCAGAAAAAACACCCATCACCCAATCATGGGGAAGAGACCAAAAGGCATCCGCATGTCTCACAATCAAAAACCTATCTTTTATACCATGAATTTTTGGGGGACTACCGTCCCAGAAACGATAAGCAGTATCGCGCCAAGAGGTTGAAACAAACATTTCAGTTTTACGGCAGGTCAATTTAAAGTATTGTAGAAACCTATCTACATTCAGCTCAATATTAGCCCGCTTATGGACATGCATAAACCCTAGAAAACTATGGATCAAGTTTGGGTGGAATTGACATAAAGGAATATTTTGATGCTCCAAAATTTTCACCAAGAGAGGTTCTAAGGGAAATCTCAAACTAACCTGTAATTGGCTAACATAAACAATAATCCTATCACTACCAAAAATATCAGAAGCACGACACTCAGCAGTGGGGCGATGATAAGAATAACCAACAGGCAAAGGATATTGATGAATAAAAGCATTATAAGTATTCAAATCAGTAAATATAGATTTTTGTTCCGCAACAGTAGTCATCATGGTATTAAAACCAGCAATATTTTCAGCAGATTCTTCAGGAAATTTAAGAGAATCCATTAGAAAAAAAAACCTGTTTGTAGTCAAAAGTGGTCGGAGGAGCAAAGCAGCAAAAACACAGGCAAAAGAAAAACTTTGAAAACGACCAAAGAAAATATGCAGCGAGAAAGAAAGAAGAGTAAAAAATATGTAAAACAACTCAATTTATAAGAAAGGAAAAAAAACTGAAGATACAATTAAGGCCATATGATCAAAACAAGATCAACGATTGAGAAAAAATGGATAGCCGAAAAGATACTGGCACCTGAAAGGTTAAAACGGCAGAAAATTAATAACAGCTATCAATCGTGAGAAAAGAGAAGACACTTCCCGTCATAAATGGTAAATTAACTGACAGATGAAAAGGCGCTAGAAATTTGAAAAGACTAAAAATATATAGCGGAAATTTTCAAAATTCAAAAGTCCCTCACAAATATCGGGAAACAAAAATATCTCTTACGTGGATCTCAAAATTAGCGGATTGAAAAACAAGCGGATGTAACACATATAAAGGTAAGCCGCTTAAAGCCCAAAAAACACAGCCGCTTACTTTAACTGGGAATAAAAATTCAATGCTTATAACACCAAAAACGAAGTCATAAATAACTTCCCACACTTGAGGAGGGGAGTACTGATAGAGTAGTAGATATTGGGCTAGAATTAGACCCAATATCATATAATAGAAAGAGAGCATCTTTCTAGAAGACTAAGGGAATAGAGGACCAATGGAACACTTGTAAGAAATCTAGCAAGTGCTCTCAAAACCCTAGATTCTTTGAACATACTATATAAAGAATAGTACAAGGATATGTGAGGTAATTCTATTTTTCTAAAAACCCTAAACCCTTTTATCCTTTATTCTCTTGGTCGTATTCACTGACTTAAGTATCGGAGCACAAACGGGACCACCCAGTCCCGTCGTATTCTAATCTTGTTTTTCTATATGTAGAGACCCGCAAAACAAGCACATAGACCCAGAGATTAAGGACAGATACCCGTATGGACCACCCCGATCCATCATCTAGTTTTGTAGATTTATCATTAGCAGGTATAGTTGTGTGTGTGTGTGCACTTCTCTGTAAAGATAGATGATGACCAATTAATCAAACACCCATTCTAATTCAATTTTGGCAAGGGATACAAACAAAGAATAGTCCCTCATCTCTATAGGACAAAAAATATCTAATCCTGTGTAGACAAATTTCAGGTTAAAATATTTATAAGAGAAAAGGCTTGATAAAAGAATTAAAAAAAAAAAAAAAGATCATGTGCTTCAATGTATTTCGAGAAAACTCATTGATTGCAAGACTTTCAAATTTCCCAAATTAGATGTTGCCATAAGATGAGCCAAAGATGTCTATGGCTGTTGCTTTGAATGAGGAAGGACCATTGATGATGGAAGTCCACTAGACATTTATGAACAACCCAAGACACATATTTTATTGAAAACAATATCCAAAACTTTGGAAGCAAACACAAAATGGAAAAAAATATGGTCGCTCCATTTTAACTTTTTTTTTTTTGTCTAATTGAATTTATACTTTTGACTTTAAAAGAAAATGATAATTTAATCACTACAAACTAATAATATCGAATATTTTAACGTTTTAACCAAGTTATTAACTTAATAAAAGGATTATTTTATAAAATGGAATATAATATAGAAAGGCTATTTTACAAAATGGAATATAACATAAAAAATGAAATGTGCTATTTAAAAAAAATAGAAGGATTAAACTGTGTAATATAATAAACCTAAAGAATGTATTTATAATTGAGTTTTTAGATTGTATTGGGTTTTATCCTAAGTTAATAATGTAGTATTAAATGTGCGAAATCATTAACAGTTGGATTTTCATTTCTCGTGGATTTAATAATCTCTATTTATAAAAAAAAATGTATTTATAATTGCCATATATTATTATTATGTTTGCATGAAGGGTTGGATTGTTCATTGCTATTTGAGGAGAGCTGGATTACCATTTGAAGGGATCCACCCGGATTGAGGACTACCTCTCTTAAAAATATTCC
>CANYLF010208763.1:0-11038 GCA_948193215.1 Bocquillonia castaneifolia
TGACGAACTCCTGGATAGCTTTTTTTAGGGTTCTCTTTTATATAGATATATAGATATAGATTAATAAAGTGGACTAGAAATCATCCACCTATAGAAATTTTCCATGTATGTCTATGCCAATATACAAACACTCCAAAGTTATTGGGCTCTTAGCTAAGGCCAGCTATAAAATCATGGAACGCCGTGCAATTGACATGGCATAGATTTACTACCATATCAAATTTTTTTAGAATGTTATGTTGGACCAGGATCTCAAATTGTTTTCTTGGCCCAAGCCTTTTTGTTCTTTGTGATTTTAAAGCGTGGCCTTAGCAACTAAAAGGCAAGTGAAAAGTTTCAGCCTTGACCACCTACCCAACCCTTGGTCTCATGGCGCCAAGTAGGGCTGCTCATGGTTCGGCTACCCGAACCGTGAGGTATTTTTTTGACCCCAACTGACAATTACGATTCAACAAAATCTCGATCGGAAACTGAACCGTTAGATGGAAAAATTCATCGGTTCGGTTAATCGAATTTTTGGTCGGTTAACCGTCGGTTTTCGATTACCTGTTAAAAGTTAAAATTTTTTAAAAAATACTACAAATTTCTCATTAATTTATGGAGGTAAAAATTTTAATTATAATTTTAACATAAAAAATGTCTAAATATTATAAAAAATCTGCAAATTAATAAAATATAGCAATATCCAAAATAAAAAATTATAAAATGGAGGAAATGATAAGATTTTAGAATGAAAATAAGTTGGAAGGAAAAAAAAAAGAAAATTAATGATAAGTTAGAAGTTTTAGGGGTTACAAATGATGGGTTTGGGATTTTGGGTTATAATTTTTAACTTTTAAGAATTATAAAATATTAAAAATATATATGTATACAACTATTGGGCGGGTACCCGAAACCCACAAGTTTTTTAGGATAAAAATCCAACCCGATCCGTAACTCGAAAATTTTAGGAAAAAAAAACCTAAACCATCAATTCGGTTAATCTAATTTTTTGGTTCAAATTGATCGATTTCGGTTCGGTTATCGGGTCACTTGATTTTTTTTGCTCAGCCCTAGCACCAAGTGGTCATAGTCCTTTTGTATGAAAATTCAGGTAGATTCTGTTTTTATAGATAATGGTGGAATTTGAAAACGAGACTTTTAAATTGATTATGAGTGTTTTCACCACTGGACTATGTCTGATTAAATCATATTTGAAGTACAGATGAGACTAAGTATTGACTAGGATAGCATTTAATTGTACGGAGTCACGATTATGAAAAGATAGAGTAAGGCTGAGAAGCTAAAGTATGCTTCAAATGGTGAAGCAACAAAATCTATAGCATATTTTTTATTTCGTATGGTTAAATTTTTTTTTTGTTTCGTTACTACTTTGAAGATAATCTTTTTAAAGAATAAATCAAATTGAGATGTTACATAGCACCATCATGGCTGTGAATCTCTCAAATGGAAGGTCCCAACTAATCTAACATTCCTTTTGAACAAAGTTTCTCTGTTTTAGAAGGTAAAAACAAGAATAATTGGCAACATATATTTACTTAATTTATCAAAACATTCCAACAATAGTTTTTCTTTTTGGGTAGAATAGTAAAGAAAATAGGAAGAACAGTAGAATGGAATTATAGGTTTCATGTTCATGTCAAAGAAGGTGACCATACACCATCTATATCTGCCTTTCATTGTCTCCTAAGGGAAGCAAATTCAACTGCAGCTGCATTGCTTATTCATTTATTCTATTTATTTTTCTGGTAGTCCTCTTAACAATAGCTAGTTGCTGAATATCATTTATCTTCCAAGTTAATAGAGTGGAACTATTTAAAAAGAAGAAAAGCAAGAGGAAATGCAAGTTTTAATGCTTGTAATATTAAAAAGTTTATTTGCATCATTTTTTTTATAGTTATTGCCAAAGAGTCAAGTGTTGCCATTGCTAAAATAGGCAAACCAGCATGCTATTGACACAATAATACCAAATTCATTTTCAGTATTGTGAGTTTAATTATAAGTTTGTGCATGAACAACTTTGCTCAAGTCCTTATTATATTGATGGTTTATTAAATTTTGTTTATCTAAGAAATTTTTGGTGATTAATATTAACTCTTTCATTAATAAGAGTTGTGTTTCAATTTTCCTGCAAGGATTTTATCTTCTGATTCTTAAAACAATATGAAAAAGAATTCTTACAGATTTTATGAATTGGGATACGCTTCTCATAAAATAATTATGCTCCTTGGACATAATTTATCTTGTATTTAAAGATTACTTGAGTCTAATTTATGGCACAAAATAAAGTCAAAGTAAGCATATATGTATATCCATCTTCATGATCAACTTTCTTTCCGATCCCTGAGAATTAAAACGAAAAAAATGAATAATGATGAGGATCTACATGTAAAGTTAATAACAAAAACAAAATAATTGCTAGCCATCATGTGCTTCTTCCATTACAAAATTGGAGGAAGATAGAGAAATTAATACTACAAATTATAATCACTTCTCAATTAATTAATTCTATTCTAAGTGTACTTCCAACAGCAAATTAAACTGCTCAACATTCCTTATTACAAAAGAATTTATATATATTCCAACTCCATATGCATGCAGTTTTCCACATGATTTTCATAATCTACTTCTGATTCAATTATTAAAATTTAAGCAATTTGTTTTGTTTTGCTACACATGAATAGTATTAAATTTCAAGTCAATTAGATAGCAACGAATTGTTCATCCTAAATGAGCTGGAAAATTCTCTATTTTTCATGATCTCATTTTCCCCAATCAAAAATTAAACTACAGATATATTAGCAGATTTTTTTTGAAAAACATTATATAGTGACATGTGCAATAGAACTCATATAGTAATTGACCTATATACATTACCTGTATCATCGTATTACAATAGTAATAATAATAATAATAATAAAAGGCTTGGTATTTTGAGGTTGTTCATGTGCCAAGAAAAATGCTAAAAAGGAAGAAAAAGAAATATTTGCAAATATTTTTTAACATTAAAGAAGGCGTATATGTATTAAATATTTACAATTTTTGTTGCAACTTTTGCCTTAATTATACAGTTAGAACTTTTTAACAAAAAGACCAAAACTGCTCCATGTTTTTCTTTTAAATGTGGCTTCTCTACTTTTTGAAATTAAAACAATGGCACCAAATAGTCAATGCTTTTTCAATTGAATCATTACTAAATCAGAAATCCAAGATTTTCTTTTATCACCATCATAATTATCACTCAATATTTTTCACTGAATATTAGTAAAACTAAAATTGAACAGAGTTTAATTTTACCATCATTGCTTCATAATTTTTTAATTTTTATTTCAATTAGACTGATTTCTGATAGAACAACTAAAAATTTTGACTGCAATATAATGTTATTTATGGTGGAAATGACTTTTCAATAGGTCTGGAGCAATTCACAAATTGGGAACAATATTAATATGAACAAATCTTGTGAAGTTACATTATCATGATCTATTTTAGAGTTAGGTCCAACATAAAGTACATCAACAATTTATTCTTAAGCATTATCATTTCTCTTCTAGTTGGGTTCTTTTTCCTTTTCTTTTTTTCATAAGAGAACCTAAAGCAATAATCACTTACTCATGTGATTTTCTCTAACAAGTTTAATTTTGATGCAAATGATCTAATTATTAATAAAATTGATAAAGCGAACTTAATGCATTGCACTTGTAATATCATCTTATTCATCCATTTGCCAAATCAGAAATTAAACACTAATAAAAATGACCTGAAAAATCACACAAATTTTTAATTACCAATTTACCATTTATGTTTAGAATGCATATGTAGTAATATTTATAATCAATCTACTACTTTTTAGTTTCTAATACTTTTCTCCTACTAAAAAAATTAGAAATTCAAATTTGAAACTTTGGATTGATTATAAAAACGATGAGTCTTTGACATATTTTTAATAAGTTGGTCCTATATATTTTTTAAATGATGATAAATATTTTAATCTTAAAACATTTTAAACAATTAAAAAGAAGCACTTGATGTTGTTCAAAAAGAAACAAGTACTTGATGACTTGACAATAATTTAAAGACCTAGTGCAGAACATCAAAATTCAGCCTAATAGATAACAAATGTTTCAAATTCCTGTGTTGCAGCCTCTGCAAGTAAAGACAAGCTCGTAATACAATCAGTTTATTTTATGTTCAAATTTGGCCGTGACAAAAATACGTTTGGAATTGGAAGTATCAAAATCAATACCATAATCATTTATAGTGACCAATTACCCAACATTTTGACTAAATTACATTACAAAGCAATTCCATTTCAAAGCAAAAGTCAGTTATAGGGACAATTAATGATTGTAACAATAAAAGGGTAGAGGTGTTTAATTAGCATTTATCAACCCAATTTTTCTCTAAAAAAACATTTAAAAAATATCAACCGTCCAATAATATCAAATCAACAAAAAAATTTGTGTTGATAAATGTAAAAATAAAGATGAGAAAAACAATTCAAGAGAAATTTAAAAAAAAGAAAATTAATAAAAGGAAAAGAAAACAATTTCCACGTATTTTTACAATTTATAGATAATAAGAAAACAAGGTAAGACCGCACGATGATCAAAGACAAGCAACTCGCCATTTTCCCCACTCACTGAGTCAAACCCAACTCGTCCATCCGCCATCGAGTCAAACTCTATTTGCTTCGAAACCCGACCCGCTACAACCCGACAAACCAACATCGCTCTCCTTCCACTACCGCCACCAGCACGCTCATGAGCACCACCACTACCGGAATAAGTACAAATAGCAGACCCTTTACCACCAGGAAAGACCCACGCGCCGCCACGCGTATCATGAACACCATTACCAGTAGGACGCAAACAATAAAATCGCATCATCTCATTACCATCCGCAACGCACCGAGCATTCTCCTCCCAAGAAGTTCCACCGGATAAACCAGCCCGGGTTTTAACAATTTCACGATACTCTTCAAACCGGGTAACCGTTCTAGACCCATTATGGACTTTAAAAATCATCTGGATCCGACCTGGAAAGGACTTGTTACTCCAGCTAGTGTGAAAGATGATTTCAACCACATTACGAGAAGGATGTCCGTCGGAAACCTCCGTGAGAGCGGGGAAGAGCGGGTCAGGGTTACGGGCGGATGAGGGGCGGGAGCGAGAAGAATGAACGGGAGGAGGTTCAGTTTTGGGTTTAGGTTTGGTTTGGGCAGGCAAAACCGGAATAGGTTTTTGTTTATTTTGAGGTTTGTCTTTGTGGTGTTTCGTAGACTTCGATGAATGTTGCTTTGTAATGGCGACGGCAGTTGTAGTGGCGGTTTCGATGACGTCTTTGATACTCTGGCTGCTTTTGCGACAACTTGAACTTGGTATCAGAAGATTTTTAGGGTTTGGAGAAATGGCGTCTTCTATAGCTCTTGACTTGCATTGTAGTGATTTCATCCACCCACTTGCCATTTCTCAACCTTAAACCACAACACAAAATCTTTAATTAAAAAAAAAAACACTTATATGTCAATAATGTTTTGCATTATTTCTTATTTTGTTTCACTCCATTTCCTTGAATTTCTTGAGTTTTTTTTCTCTTCTTCTTTCTCTCTTATTTTTATTTTTTGTTATCTATATATGTTATTCAGTGTATTTTTAGTTGTGGGTTTGGTTTGGGTTTTATTCGATGTGTTTGGATGGAAAGAAAGAAGGAAAGAAAGAAAAGGAATGGAATGGAAGGGACATGGCGCGATATTAAATGGACTGCTCTTCTATTCTTCAGAGAAATTTCTTGTATTTACCATTTTGCCCAATCATATATATATAATCATAAGGTGGATCCATCTCTTGCTGCCAACTAGGGCTAGGCATGGATCATAGAGATTTCTGAACTGTATTAAAAATTCAAACTGAAAATATTTAGAGTCAAAAATATCCGTTGATTTGTTGACTTTATTCGAACCGAACTATCCCAAAAAGTTAATTGATACTGTTTCAGAGATTTTCTAAATTTCCGTACTGAGAACCGAACCGAATCGTTTCGAATTGTACCAGATTGAATAACCAAAACTAGAACCGATTTAAAAGGAGTTTTTTCAAAATGTAAATAGACACACACACACACACACACACACACATACATATATATATATATATATATATATTATTTTATAATAAATTTCAACTTAAAACCTTATTGTCAATATTAAATTTTATTCATGTATTAAAAGTATTTATTTGTTGATAAATTTTTTATTTTTTTGAAATTTTCATAAATTGTTGATAGAAACTATTATGATGTGTTAAAATCATTTTGTACGTAATATTATATATATCCAAATTATTAGATAATATTTATATTAATTAAAATATTATTTTTATTAATAATTAAAAATAAATATGAAACAAAAAATAAGACTACATATTGTTATTTTTATTTTTTAAAATATTAAAATCGCTGAATCTCCGAACCATATTGTACCGTTTTGGACCGATCCGAAAATACCGAACCCCGATCCAAACCGTACTGAAAATTCGATTAAAACCGTATCGAACCGAACTGTAATTTGGTACGGTTCTGGAGATTTGATTTTTCAAATCCCCAATTTTTGGTACGAGTCTGGAGATTTCCTAATCCCCGGATTCTCCTGAACTGTGCTCACCCCTACTTTGGCTGTCGCTTTACATTTGTTAAAAAGAAGGGCACATCTTGTTTTTTCTTTGACAATTTTTTTCTTTTTAATGCTCTATTTAGTATTTTTATTACCTGTTGATGGATAAGTAATATATGGGCCTGGCCCAAAAACCAGTGGGTCTAAATAAGACCCGGTTGCAATCCTAAAGCCCATCACCAAAAATATACCTTCCAGAAAGAGCTCCTCAATTAGGGATCAGAGGACGCGTGTCTCACATGCATCTTTGTCCTCTGAAACCTTAGATTCCTGAAGGACACTATTTAAAGAATAGTACACATGAAAAAGAGGTAATGTATTCACTCAATTTTAAATCCTAAACCTTTTATTTCTATTCCATTTAAGTCATTCACCGACTTCATCATCGGAGTATCAACGGAACCACCATGTTCCGTCGCATATTGACTGTTTGCTAGTATTCACAGAAACTCGGTATTCGAGTATCAATAGTGGAGATCCGGTAATGGTGCAACCGACTCCATCACTTTTAATTTATTTTAATTTCAATAAATAAAGTTATTTCTTTTTATTCAACTTTTTGTTATCCTTCTTTTAAATAAAATGTGTTTCTCTGGTAAATAAGCAATCATCCTTGTGCCTGATGAGGTATTTATAGAGTGGAGAGAGAGTTATTTACCTTGGAGTGATTTTTGGGCCTAATTCTTTATTGGGCAAATCCATCGATTATTAATTCTTAATTAATATGCATCAAATATTATACATTATTTACTAGTATATGTTGATAAAACAATATTTTTTTGTTAGGTGTTACCTAATAGTGTATGTCAAACTTCGCCCAGACTAATTCCTTGTCCCGATACTGGCGCCACACAGAAGTCTAGTTATTTACCACACTATCAGACCACACAAGTTGGGTACCTTATGAGAGCGGGGATTGAACCCACAATGTTTTTCAAAAAAAATTAAATAAATTAAAAAAATAGAAAGTAATATAAATTTATCATTTTGACCGAGTAATACTAGAATTTTATTAATTTTAAGTAGCTCAAAAATTAAGAAATATTGAATCATATAATTTTTGATAAGAAAGAAAGGGAGAAATTAAGTAGCGGAATATAAAAGGGAGAAATAAATTAAAATACTATATACTAGGTAGCACGGAAACTGGAAGATAGAAATGATACGAAACGACAGGGAGAAGCGAGATTTCTAGAAAATATAGGACACAAAACATGGGGAAAACATGTAGATATTACAAATATGGGGGCAATTTTATAAATTTTAATGTTTCATATATATGTGTACACACATTTATACAAGATATTATTATAATGAAATTTTAAATAAATTACTAATTTTTTATTAAAATTCATACAAATTGAGATATTAAATAAATATTAATTCTCCCATCAAAAGAATATTAATTCATATATAAAATGTTAAATTATTCATATATATATTATTTAAACTAACAAAAATAAAATAATTAAACATACCATAAAATTAATGTTGAACACAATAAATCAAATTTATATTAAAACTAACATAAAAATAAAGATAATCCAGAAAAGAATAAAATATTTCTTTCAAAATTAATAATTAAAAATGAACCTTATATAATTAGGATTAGGATTTTCTAAAAAAAAGGTATGAGTTTCCTAGTTTTTTGAAAATTAGAAAAACGAATCCTAAATTTTAGAAACAATCCTAAAACGTTTTATGTCGGTTTTTAAAAGTTTCAAACAGAAACATTTCCGAAACGTTAAGGAAGAATTTTCGTTCATTATAGACTATATATGTACTTTAGAGACTGCATGCGTGATTTTCTTTTTCCGAATGAAAAAGAGGTTAAAAGGTAATCAGGTTAAACCTCAATATATATATGCCATGAAATTCATTAATTTTACCGTACGTTGTTGCGCTTCTACCTTCTGTCGTTATAACAGCATATTTAGGTGGTGATTTCTGAACTCAAATTCGTCTTGTACTATTAATAAATGGAGTTATGCAGAGTTTTCAGGCTAATTAAAAAAAGTTTTAATTTGGCGGTTTACAAATATTTATTGTCACCTTCATTATGAATTTAATTAAGACAGGCCGTTAACACCCTTTCAGTTACATTTCTTTCTAGTAGTAGTAATTTTTTTTCTTTTCTTAATTAACAGAAAAACCACCATTTCTACTACGAAATAAGGAAAATGTATTTTGATCTCTAAAAGGGAAGAGTTGCAACTTCCTTCTATAATAACAGGGGAAAAGAATATTTAGCAGCCATTGCTTGCTCTGAGCCAAGAAAATTATTTAGATGGGCAAGTCGTAATAACAATATTGTTATTATTTATACATATATGTACGAAAAATTATTTTCTTAAAAAGTATTATAACATGATTATTAGTTTGTTACTGATGATGCAGTCCAATATACAATATTGTTAGAGCATCTTTTTATTATTTAAAGAGTATTTTTTTTCTAAAGTTTTTTTGAGGGGGATTTTCTAAAATTTTTAGATATAAAGAATATAAATTATTGTTTTATTCCAATAGTGTCTTTAAATTTTTTTGTTGTTTTTTTATTAATAGATTTGAAAGTCTCAAGTTTGAATGCACAGGTGGATTCAAGGGGGGTCATTGCCCCTTAGCCCCAAAAAAATTTCAGAAAACCCCCTTAAAAAATTTTATATTTCAAGTTTGCCCCGCTAAAAGTAAGTTTTTGCCCCCTAGCTCCAAAAATATACTTAAAAACCCTTAAAAAATTTTATATTTCAAGTTTGCCCCCCTAAAATTAGTTTTTTTTGCCCTATAACTCTTAAAATAATTTAAATATCGCATTAAAAATTTTAAAATTATGTTTATGTACGCTTATAAAATTTATGTTGTCCCCCTCATCGAAATTTCTGGGTCTGCCACTGTTCGAATGTTCCATCATCAATTATTAAAAAAATTATTATTCCCTCTGTCTTAAAAAGATGGACACTTTTAGCTCAACACAAATATTAAGAAAGTTAGTAAAACTAGATAGAATGTATTCATTCAATAAAAAAAAGTCACAATTACTTTTGTTAAATCAATTAATTCATTGGAAATAACATTGAAATTTACTCCAACACTATAATTAATTGGGGTACATGTGACATTTAACCATTTAGAGCATTAAATTACTGTCTATAATTAGGGACAAATAAATCTTCAAAATTGCTCATCTTTTTGGGACGGATTGAGTACTATTTAAATTTAGACGTATGAATTATTAGCTTACTTTTAATGAAAAGATAAAATTTTTAAAAAGAAAACACAAAATAAACATCACATAATACAAATAATTATCTAAAATCTAATAAATTTAGCTCCTGTGAATTTAAGAGGTATTGTCTACAGTGATATCTCACTTTAGTGTGATAAGTTCAAGAGGCTCAAAAAGCACTCTATAAATATAAGTATGGGCAGTGCTATTTGACCCGACACTTCTTGACACAAGATAGCCTGAAAACACTTAAATGATATAAAAAGTATGATAAAGGGTATCTTTGCAAAAAAATAAATAAATGCACCCGTTTTTTTTTGAACGAGCACAATAAACTTTTACTCCACCATTTATGGTTGTTGGATACAGGGAGAACAGCTATTTATGCTACACGTTGGAATTATAAGCTTTGAAATTTGTGTGTTTCCTCTAAACTTATTAGAGGAAAAAATTACGATAAGTTTGTTATTTTTACTACACCATTTTAATTATTTTAACTATTAACCCAGCCTTTTCTAAATGAATTAATATCTATTCATAATAAAAGGAAAATTTTTATCTGAAAAAGTTAAAAAATTCTAAGAAATAGAAAATATTAAAGTTTAATGATAAATTAAATCACGAACTATCGCGCTTTTAAAATTTAATCATGAATTTTTAATTTTTGTAATATCATGCATAAACTATCAATTTTTTGTAATTTAATTTACCGTCAATGGCTGCCATCGTCGTTCAGCCACTTCCAGCGAATATCATCTTAAATTGACACTATCATATGTGAGTAGGAGTGAAGTTGTCAAGTTTGAAACCTATTTTTATCAAATTATAAAAAAAAAAAGCATTCAAAAATTTTAATTGGAATCGAAATATCTAATAATTTTAAACTCAAAAAATTGTAATACTTAAATCAAATAGCTAGGATTATTTGAAACTTATTTGTTCTATTCAATTTCCATTCGTAATAATACATTCTATATTAATTATAATTTTCTCATAATTTTTTTATAATTTTAACTAAATAAAATAATTTAAATAAATATATTTACCAATAGATGAAAAGTAATATTTCATTATATAATTTTACTTTGGTATTTTCATAGGAATTACACTCTATTCATTAATGTAAACAAAATATAAAATTCTAT
>CANYLF010208953.1:0-12338 GCA_948193215.1 Bocquillonia castaneifolia
TTTTTTTTATGAATGATGTGTTTTATATTTTGGTATAATAATAATAATAATAGTAGTAGTAGGGGGAAGGAAGGATAAAAATTAGACGGAGGGTGGCTGTCAATTAGTGGAGTTGTCAGCATCAGACACCACACTAATAAATATTTAATTTTTGATTATAATTGTTGGATCGAGATCTTCGGATGTTCATTTTAAACATGAAAGATTATATTTGTTTAATCTTAATTATTAAATTTAAAATTAATGACTGAGATGTTTTTATTTAAAATTAATAATTCATTCTTAAAAATTTAAATTCAAGTTTTTGATGAAATCTTAATTATTAATTTTATAATTAATGATGTAGATTATAACATGACATGTCATTTTAAACATGAAAGGATTCTTATATTAGTAGTAGCTATTTTTATTAAAAATTAAATTATAAAAAAAAACTAAAAAGAATAAGAGAATAAGAGAAGTAGAAGAAAATCCACAGCCAAAGCACATGGGATGCTAATATAATAAAGTAAACACTAATATTATTATTCTTTCCTTTACAATAACATTATTACATTACATTACTGGTGCTACTGCAAGAGCTACTATTGACTCATCACTCTCTCTCTTTCTCTCAACCATCCACTCCTACTTTTATCACCACTCTCTCTCTCTCTCTCTATAATTTAACAACAATTCAGATCCTTTTTCAGTACAATTTCAGATCCTTTTTCAGCACAATTTCAGATCATCCACAAGGAGGAGGAGGACCGGAATGAGCATGTACGGCAGAGATCCATGGGGTGGACCCCTCGAAATCAATGCCGCTGATTCCGCCACCGACGACGACCGCAGCCGCAATCTTAACGACATTGACCGAGCTGCCCTCTCCCGCCCTCTCGACGAGACTCAGCAGAGCTGGCTTCTCGGCCCTGCTGAGCAGAAGAAGAAGAAGAAGTATGTAGATCTCGGCTGCATCATTGTCAGCCGTAAGATCTTTGTTTGGACTGTCGGCGCTCTCTTAGTCTCTGCTTTCTTAACCGGATTTATCACTCTCATCGTTAAGACTGTCCCTCGTCATCACCATTCTAAATCTTCTCCTGACAATTATACCCTTGCTCTTCACAAGGCTCTTATGTTCTTCAATGCCCAGAAATGTAAGTTTCTTTCTTTTGTTTCTCTTTTTTTTAGAACAAAAATAAAACGAAATCATCATTTAATTAAAATCTCACTCACAATCTCAAACAAATCACAGCAGGAAAGCTCCCTAAACATAATAATGTTTCGTGGAGACGGAATTCTTGTGTAAACGACGGCAAATCAGCCGACAGCAGCGGCCTTTTTAAGGATCTCTCCGGTGGCTACTACGATGCCGGTGATGCCATAAAGTTCCATTTCCCTAAATCCTTCGCTCTCACTATGCTCAGCTGGAGTGTCATCGAGTACAGTGCTAAGTATGAAGCTGCTGGTGAGCTCAATCATGTTAAGGACATCATCAAATGGGGCACTGATTATCTTCTCAAGACCTTCAATCACACTGCTGATACTATTAACACCATTGCTTCTCAGGTTCCATCACACTACACTGCTTTTACTATCAATTCCGTTACTTTATTTATGTTCCTGATTTTAATTCAATCGGAAAACAACAAATAGGTTGGTACCGGTGATACTTCCAGCGGAAGCACTACCCCTAACGATCATTATTGCTGGATGCGACCTGAGGATATTGACTATCCCAGACCTGTTGCCCAGTGCAGTTCTTGTTCCGATCTCGCTGCTGAAATGGCTGCTGCTTTAGCTTCTGCTTCCATTGTTTTCAAAGATAATAAGGCCTACTCCCAAAAGCTTGTCCACGGTGCTACCACTCTATTTAAAATGAGTAGAACCCAGCGTGGCCGGTACAGCTCTGGCAACGAGGCTTCCATCTTCTATAATTCCACCAGCTACTGGGATGAGTTTATTTGGGGCGCTTCTTGGCTCTACTTTGCAACTGGAAATTCTTCTTATCTTAATCTTGCCACTCAACCTGGTCTTGCCAGGCATGCTGGCGCCTTCTGGGGTGGCCCTTACTATGGTGTACTCAGTTGGGATAACAAGCTCACCGGTGCTCAGGTATATTCTTATTATTCTTCACCACCCTATGTTTAATTTGGTTTCCATCTCACTTTTTCGTTTACTGCCATAACGCTTTTCCGTTTCTATTTATTTTATTAATTTTAGTGCCATTTCTTTATCTGCATGTTAGTGAACTTCAGAAATTTTCTGCTCATGTTTTGCTGACCTTTGTTATTGTGTATCTGTCTAGGTGCTTCTGAGTCGTTTGAGATTGTTTTTGAGTCCTGGGTACCCATATGAAGAAATATTAAGAACATTCCACAATCAGACCAGTATTATCATGTGTTCTTTCCTACCAGTTTTCACAAGCTTTAACAGAACTAGAGGTAAAACTTTTCGTACTTTTCTTTTCTTTTGACGTTCATATTGATCAATGAGTTCTCAATTTACCTCTTTGATCATGTTGCTGCAGGAGGATTGATCCAGTTAAACCATGGAGCACCTCAGCCACTTCAGTATGTTGTCAATGCAGCATTTTTAGCTGCACTCTATAGTGATTATCTTGAAGCTGCAGACACACCTGGATGGTACTGTGGACCAGATTTTTACTCAACTGATATCTTGCGTGACTTTGCCAAGACGCAGGTATGTCATCCTATGTCATCTCCGATGAGGTACCCGTTGGAACCTGTCCTGAGACTATGGTAACTAACTTCTTTTTTAATTCTGATCTTTTGGCAGATTGATTACATCCTGGGTAAAAATCCTCGGAAAATGAGCTACGTTGTGGGTTTTGGTAATCATTATCCAAAGCATGTCCACCACAGAGGTGCATCTATTCCTAAGAACAAGATCAGGTATAACTGCAAAGGAGGGTGGAAATGGAGGGACTCCTCAAAGCCAAATCCAAATATACTTGAAGGAGCCATGGTTGCTGGCCCTGACAGGCATGATGGTTTCCGTGATGTCCGTACCAACTACAATTACACAGAACCAACTCTAGCTGGCAATGCTGGTCTAGTTGCAGCGCTTGTGGCTTTGTCCGGTGAAAAGACTACTGGGATTGACAAGAACACGATTTTCTCTGCTGTTCCTCCAATGTTTCCTACTCCACCACCACCTCCAGCACCCTGGAAACCATAAGTTGCCTTAGTTTTGAGTTAAAAGTTTTCGTGTGACTTGTGGTTAGATGATTTTGCTGCAGCAGAATTTGGAACTTAGATCCACTTGGAAGTTAATGATAGTGCATATTTGAGAAAGATGAAGCGTAGAGGAAAAAGATGCACTGGACAATGTTTGTTAAGACTGTTTGGCAAGACCTGGTGGAACTCCGACGAGCATTCAAAAATCAATGTTTTTTTTTTTCCTTATCTTGAATGTCTATTTACTTGGATTTTTGTGATATACATAGTATAATGTTGTAAGATATCAATCTTGTATTCTTTGAAACACGTGAATCTGAACAGTTCGAAAGTGATTAACAATAAACTTCATTAATGTTTAACAGGCATTAAATTTTATTTTTTTCCTTTTCTAAACTGTTTACTTTCCATTTCTGTTTCCCGTCTGTTGCTCATTGTACATGTGCACACATTTAGTGGAGCGTGCTGCAACAAAGCTCTATCCTTCCTTAAATGAAGAGAATAGTTTCTTTTTCCTATTGAGAACCATAGACCATCTTCTTCTTTATGTATATATAATCTTCAGGAGCTAGTAGTAGTAATATCATGAATTTGCAACTCTTATCCTTATAAGTTAAACCGTTGTGATTAGGATTAATCAATGAGGGGGGTAAAAATATTATGTCCTATTAAATTTGACCTCCTCTAAATTTATATTTTAGTCTTAAAATTAATGGATTAATAATATAAATTTAACAAATTAAATGAATCTATTATATTTATATGTTCAAAAGTCTATCAAATTTATAAGTATATGACTCATATTGTATTATTTATTTGATTTCTACACTAAAAGCATAAAATTATAATTTATAGATTATACTCTGCGTCTATTTAAAGCTCAAAAACCGGCAAATTAATTTTAGCCCCCCTTAAATGGAAATCTTGGCTCCATCACCGGGATTAATAGTAGTTCATCCATGGATCAACATTCAACATTTCAGTTGAGTTTTGAGTAGGCCTGTCTCCTGTCTGAAACGGTGGTGATGACATCAAAACTTTCATCACACACACTTGTGTTTTCTTTAACAGGAATTAGTCGTTGATTGGCAAGAACTATGAAGTGGCAGTTTGGAATTGTTTTTTTCACTTGTGGGAGAAGCAGTGCAGGGTTAAATTGTCTGTGTCCCACATCAATTGCCACAAAATTCTCTGTTCCTGTGCTCCATGTTAAGACTTTGGTACAAGTAACTAAGTGCGTTCCTTGCAATGGTCACCTTTGATTTTGGGTTTCTGTTGTTATATTCTTTTCCATTAGTTGTGGGCAATACGTACTACTCATTATATTCTTTACCCTTTCCACCGCTCTTTCTTCCATATAGATATACATATTTGGAAAGCAACCTTGAAATTCTCTCTGTGCATTGACAGATGGCGGAAGAGTCGAATTCTTTGGAGTATACACCGACATGGGTGGTTGCTGTTGTCTGCTTTGTCATCGTTCTGTTGTCTCTTTTCGCTGAACGTGCTCTTCATAAGCTGGGAAAGGTACGTAATGTATTTGTCTGCTCTGCTGCTGCCATATTACATTTTGTATCTTTACTTTAGCTACCAAACATTTCCCTCCCTCTTTTATATATTAATTTACAACTGCATAAAATGCATGCTAGAGTCATTGTGAGAGGAAACAGGAACAAAATTTCAAGTGATTGCCATTAAGTTTGGCAGGCACTGATCATTAATGACACACACAAAGGATCAATCAAACTGTTCAATTTACATATATATATATGCATCTTGGTCTTCTTTCCAGGGAAATGGTCAGCTTTTCTTATCAGGGTCTAGTATACACTCAACTGTCATGCAATTTCATCTTCTAATCTTAGGAATCAAGTTATTGGGCTTGCAAACCAGAACGTTTGATCTCCTGATTCAACAGCATCACTCACAATATTGTCTTTTTTTCTTTCTCCCATTTCTGTTTCATCTTTTAGTGGATAAGTGGAGCAGCCAATTATATATAATGTTTGATTGAGGTGTTGGTTTCTTTTAATTCAGTGGTTGCAGAAAAGGAAACAAGAAGCATTATTTGAAGCCTTGCAAAAATTGAAAGAAGGTTTGTGCACTTTTTTAAGTACCTATGGTTCAGTTAAGGCCTATCAGGGAAAAGAGAGAAGGAGGAGGACTCCAGTATCTAGTCATGTTAGATTGACTAGATAAGATAATTATATATGCAGGATGTTACATATTATGTTAAGTTACCTCCTGATTCTCGACTGTTGGGACTGGGATGGGAGGATAGGTTCTAATCCTTTTTCTAGGCATATAGTTGAGGAATTAATTCAGCTGATAGATATGCTATATATATATATATATTGTCAACAAAAAATTTATATAATGTGAAGGGCAAATCTGCTAGAATGTAGCAATTATTTCTTCTGATACAGTCCTCTTGCCTAATGAAAGTTTCTTGTGCTGCTTATGAACAGAATTGATGCTTTTGGGGTTCATCTCCCTTCTACTGACGGTTACTCAAAACGCAATAAGCCGCATTTGCATTCCACCTCAGTTTGCAAATGTAATGCTTCCTTGCAAGAGAGAAACTGAGAGCAGCGGTCATAAAGAACACTTTCATCAGACTATACACAGTAAGCGCCGACTGTTGTCTGCTGGCAGTAATGTAGCTCACTGTGCTCATGAGGTATCTGCTAATTAAATTCATGTGCAATAAAATTTCCATCATAACTCCATTTAGCATTGATGAATATGCAATAAAATTAATTGCCCTTTTATTTCAACAATATGAGAAAATTCACTCTCGTTCTTCAGTGGTGCTAATGTGTTTATAATCATTCTTTAAGTTCTAGTTATCCTTTCAGTAGGTCTTCATTTAAAATGTGTGTTTTTTGACAAGGGGAAGGTTCAACTGTTTTCATTGGAAGCATTGCACCAGCTGCACATTTTTATCTTCGTCTTGGCAGTGGTGCATGTGATATTTTGTGCCAGTACAATGGTTCTTGGAGGGGCAAGGGTAATTGTCGAGCCTGATTTATTGAAGCATCGCAACTTCATTGATTTCCATATATATAATGATGTACTGTCATCTGAATGCAGATACGGCAATGGAAGGCGTGGGAAAACTCACTTTGGAATCCAAAACAAGAAGGTTGCACTAAAGTTTGAGAGAGATTTGCTTGTTTATAAACAAACAATTAAATCTAGGTTGCACAAAAATTTGCATATCAAAATGAACTAACTGTTTTGCAGGTCGAACTAAGCCAGCTGCTCTTGGACACGGACACGGACATGAACACCACCATCATCTGTTTTTTCAGAAACATGCGAGAGGATATTGGAGAAAGGCAACTGTTATTAGTTGGTTGGTAAGTCTCATTCTTCTACTTTGGAATTTCTGAATCTGAAGGCATATAATAATTATAATTATAATAAATAACTCGGGCGTTTGTATGCTTCTGATTTCCAGATATCATTCTTCAAACATTTTTTTGGCTCCATAACCAAGTCAGATTACATTGCACTACGACATGGATTTATCATGGTCCAGTTTCCATTACAAAAAAATCAATTATCAGTAGCAGTCTTTTTTTTTTTTTTAATTTTTTTGCAGTGGAAGTTCGAACAATTGTGACATTTTTGCATCCAGGAACATTGTCCTTCTCTCCCTCGTTTTGATTTTCACAAGTACATACTGCGTACGCTTGAAACTGATTTTAAAAGAATTGTTGGAATTAGGTAATGAAGTCTTGAGAAGCATTAATTATTTAATGTTTCAATTAGTGAATTTTGAATGCAACTAATTATTAATAGTTCACATCAGCTGGTACCTGTGGCTCTTTGTGGTGATATTCTTGCTGCTAAATGTGGAAGGTAAATTGTTTCACATTTGATTTAATCAAGATTAGTACGATTATATTAATTATACCCTGTGGCTTTAACATGATCAGATGACAATCATATTCATGCATGCAGGGTGGCACACATATTTTTGGATGGCCTTTTTGCCTTTAGGGGTAATTAAGTTGTTTGTTTATAATTAGACCTGCTACAATGTTTATCAGTAAATGCAAAATAATACTGATCTGACCGAGTTGAGTGGTGCAGCTTCTGCTTCTTGTGGGCGCGAAGCTAGAACACATAATCACCCTTATGGCTCAGGAGGCAGATGCAGATAGGAACAACGTGCGTGTGAAGCCATCCGATGAGCACTTCTGGTTTCACAAGCCCCAAATTGTACTTCACCTGATTCACTTCATCATGTTTCAGAATTCATTCGAGATTGCATTCTTCTTCTGGATTTGGGTACGTATGATATTAATTTAGTGTAAATTTGGATCGAATGCACTGATTTACAACAAAAATTTGGACAGTGCACATATGGATTCGGGTCATGCATCATGGAAAAACTGGGATTTATCATTCCAAGACTTATCATGGGGTAACAACCTTAGTTCCTAATTGCTTTTATTGATACTTGCAGCTTTAAAATTGCTATCAACATTAATTCCTAATTGCTTTTATATACTAATTTGTGGCACTGTCAGCTTGATTGTTCAAGTGCTATGCAGTTACAGCACTTTACCTTTGTATGCTTTGGTCTCCCAGGTTGGCAAGTTTATTCTTTTCTTTTGCCTGATTAATTAGTTGAAATTAATTTATTAATCAACTGATTGCGTTACTGATAATGAGTTTTCATCTTAAATTGTTGCGGTGAAGATGGGGAGTAACTACAAGGCTGGCATATTATCAGATAGGATGCAGGATTTTATGAAGCATTGGGCTCGTCCTGATGATGCTGATAAGTTGACAACCGAATCATCACATCCTGTTGCACAGGAAATGCTTGTTATAGAACCAGCTGCAGAATCAATTACCCAACATTCCATTTGACGTTCGGAAATAGAAATACAACTGAAGAATTTCTACTTCATTTTTTTTTCCTTTGTCATCCTAATTCTTTTTAAATTTTGAGAACCGTAATGTCAAATAAAATGAAATGTTCTGCATATCTGTTTATTTTTATTCTCATCAAAAGAATTATTAAATTTTATTTGATTATTTTAAAATTTATAAAAAGAGTAAAATATTTGAGCTTTAGGAATTTTTTTATCAATTAAATGTGATAAAATTCCGTTTCTATGCAATATATTCTTCTTCTGTTTCCTGTTCGCTATACTGCAAATTTTTATGCATTTATACCATGCAAGCATAACATTTTTTGAAGTATTTATGTTGCTCTTCAACTCTTAAAAGAGAAGAATCTTAAGTGCATGATTAAATAAAAATAATACATATACCCAAGTAATTTGTCAATTTTTTTTAAAAAAAAGCCAGATTTGGATACATGAGATTTGAACATGAATTCAGATTTGGATCAAATCCCTTCTTTGAAAAGTGAAAACTCAATGGTTTTGTTTTGATAATAATTTAAAATTCATCTATCTTAAATTCAACAAGCGATTTATGAGAATTTAACATGATTTATAAACACATTTAAAATCTTTAAAAACACTAACATTCGAAATCTAAAAATTTCAAATTAAATTCATACATCCAAACCAATGTTCAATAAATACAGATGTATAGACTCCATATCCTTCAGATTTTACATCAAAACAACACAATTGTGGTTAATATGGAAATATGAGTCATTTTCCCAGTGCATCAATAGATCATGTCATGCAAATGTTCTTGTGAAATTATTGACTAATAGATGAATTAAATATAGAAAACTTAACTGAAATCTTGAATTTGATTTCTTAAAAACACGGATACCTTTTGGTTATCACCCTTGTAACCCTACTTTAGTTGATTTCGATTGATTATTAATCATCCTTGTAGTCCTGCTTGGTTTGATTTCAAATCAATCGAAATCCAAAAGACTCCCGAGTCCTAATGCGTGAACTATAAATGTTGTGAGTGAATATACAAAAGAGGCTAATGCCTTTGAAGTCTTCAGTCTTATGAGTCAGATAATATAACGAATCATTTCTTCTTTGAATACTATTTTTAATTACAATGATGAAGTACCCTAAAACTAAGGTGGGCTAAAGTGACAAGGTTACAAATGATCAAAGAATCCAAAATCCTACTAACGCAAATTAACCTATATTTTACAGGTAAAAATATTTTGCTCCAGACTACAAGGAAAAAGATGACAAACCTAACTGAGTGGGCCTTTCTAGTGGAAGCTTTCTCATTTCATGATTGTCTTGGTCTGAAGCAGGGACTTCTTCTGTAGTTTCTTCCCTTTCAAGCTCCTTCAAAGCTCTTTTTGCATAAACAGTGAAGGCAACGGTGGTAATTATGGTAACAACTAAGGAAATGACATTATAGATGATTTCCACAGTAGTCAAGTGATGGTTCCCGTATTGCACATCAGCGAAAGTCCTTATTAACCGGCCACTGCACCAGAGAGTACAACAGTTTTAAGCATGGGATTGCGGGGAAGAATCACTAGACGAAAATTTTTTGAAAAATTTTAGAATGTGTTGAGTAAATTTCTTCCACATTTGTTGTGGTAGTAAAATCAGTGAATGTATCTTCAGTCAAAAGCTAAATTTACAGCAAAAGCGATACAGTGGACAAAAATAGTAATAAAAAATGAAGACAACGGACCTATAGATGTAGATAAAAGCTTCTGGTACCATTCCAGCAATAGAACCGCATAAATAAGGCCAAAACCTCATGCTTGTTACAACTATTGCATAGTTGAAAATTGTGTACGGAAATGGTGAAATCCTAAAGATCGCAACCACTCGAAATTGATGGAACCAAGTCCCTTCTGCAGCAAGTCTGATCATAGCAGCTTTCTGGGGCCATCTTTTCAACCATTGCTGATTCAAAATGAGACAATTGTTGGAGAATAGAAGTAAAATAAGAAATAAAAAAAAAAAAAACTAAATTTCATGAATGTTTGTGCAAATCATTAAAAGCATTGGCTTACATGGATACGGTCACGGAACAGTAGTCCAATCAAATAAGGTAGGATCATTCCGATAGTTGTTCCAACCATGATGATAACAAAGCCAAGTCCATAACCAAAAATCATACCAGCCAACCACATGGAAGGACCTGAAGGAATTAAGAAGACAGGGAAGAGAGCGAGGGAAGCAACAATTACAAGGGCAAGGACTGGACGGCCAAAGGCAGTCGCTTCCCATCGGAGCATAGGGATGAGAACCTACAGCAAAATTGATTAAATTTTGACATGAAAGTGAACCTAAAATGAGTAAATGTGCGTGCACACATGCGTCTGTATGCAAGTAATGTATGAGGCAAGGAAATTAAACATAAGATGTCATATACCACAAGCATGAATCAAGAGTTTTGAGGGACAGTAAAAAAAAATATTCAGAAAGTGATGCAGAATATCTTTCAAAACCATTGATTGATCAATTAATCAACTAAATTAAAAAAAAAAAAGGAAGGAAAGAAAAGAGAGTACCTTCTGAAAAAGAAACGGGAGTCCCCATTTGATGAAAAGGAGAAGAAGTATAATAATAAGAATGGAAAAGGCGAGAGCTTTGGTCCACCAAAGCAACGAATTATTGTTATGAGTGGAAGAGTGATTTGACTGAGGTTGTGAGTGGTGGTAATGAGGCTGGCTGGCAGCCGAGGAGGCAGTGGCGGCTCTGGGTATAACCAGCCTCACATATTCACTATCTTCCCTTGCATATAAGCCGGTATTATCTTGTGCGATTGAAGCAACTTTTGCAGACTCTCCAGATGCTTCTTCCATTTTTCTTTCTCTTTGCTGGTTTTTCCTAATCACCAACAACCTACTTGTCCAAAAATCATTAAAAAAAATTAATTAATTAAGCTTTGAATTCAGTACGCATACATGTAGTAGAATATATGAATAAAGATTTTGATTTTTTTTAAAAAAACCATGATAAACTGATTATAAAAAAGACCAATAATAAACACAAAGTAGTGGAAGTAAGGATGTGAAGGGAGTGAAACGCTAATTGGATGAAAAAAATCATTATAATGTTTTTGAAAATTTTCTGTCCTTCACATAAAATTAAAAAAAAAAAAGCCAGAAAAAAAAATTGGAAAAAAAAAGGGGGAAGAGGAGTTGGTGGAATTAGTAATAGAACAGTAAATGATTATATTTATAGTTTGATGATTTACTTATTATGAGATAGAGAGAGAATAGAAAGAAATCAGAATGGTGTAACTAAAAATTAATGGATTATTAGGGTTTTAGGAACGCATACAAATACGAATTCAAAATTCAAAAAAATAAAATAACTTGCTGAAATAATTATAATAATTAGAAGAAGAAATTAAAGAGATGGAGGATACCAACCAATCAACCAACCGCCTACGGAAGCTCTGTTCAGCTTTAGCTTTTGCTTTGTTTATTCCCACCACCACCAAACGAACAACAAACTATGAAAAATTTGATTTTTTTTTTAATTTTAAGAATAAAAATGGACTTAGCTTTTGAGATTAAGATTCCAAAATATTAAGCTTTGATATGATTTGATTTGATTTGATAGAATAGTAATAATAACAAAAAAAATAAAACTCTAACTTCTTCTCCACCATCCTTCTCTTTCTCGTTTAGTTTGCGTCTTTTTACATTATTATTATTATTATTATTATTATTATTATTTGAATAAAAAATAAATAAAAAGAAAGAAAATAGGAGTAATATCTTTTGAACGTTCCTTTGCTTTCAAAGTGCAACACCCAAACGCCTTCTTTTACTTTTCTTCTTCTTCTTCTGTTCCGTGTTTTTTTTTTTTTAATATATTCAAATATTTTCTGCTTCTAATTCTAATTAGTTTAAGTGGCCAGTATATTTGTTTATTTATTTGATCATCATTTCAGTCAAATTATTATATTTTCTAGAAGAAGTTTTGTTTTTGTTTTATTTTATTTTATTTTCTCCTGACATATTCATACTCACAAGCATACATCACTATTGGCCTCTTTCTCTAAATAAAAATAAATAATAATAAAATTACGTCCTTCAATTCCTACTGTACTCGTGGTCGTTGCTCCATCTTGGAAGGGAAAATTGGTTTTTTTAAATGTTCTATTTTATAATCGATAATTTATTTTCGTAATACTTTAAAGTAATTTTTTTTGGGCAAAGGTGTAAACACCATCAATGTTTGAGCTAAGGAACAAATACGCAATTAAAGTCTA
>CANYLF010209185.1:0-10628 GCA_948193215.1 Bocquillonia castaneifolia
AGTAGTTTAACTTCACAGTTCACACTGCTTTCTGTGGTTTCAGCTTTACATATTTACATTACAATTAGCTAGGAACAAATAAAAAAGCCATACCATATATCCCACAGAAAGAAGGAAGAGTTAATTACATCTGAATATATATATATGTAGAAACCAGTATGTATTTAGTATTAATTATATGATAGTGTAATTTTCCATTCCATATACAATAAGAAGCAACCATAATATTATATCTTTTCCACCCCCAGTTTATTAATTTTGAGCAACAAAAGTATGTATATATTTAAAGTAAAAATCCACACGTACGCATGCAGCTATATCTCATATGTCATTCCAACCCTGAGCAGACTGGTTTTTGGGATTGCTAAAGCTCTATCCGCCTGTCTGAAGTTTTTCCTGAGGAAACCATATGCATTGTTCACCACAAACTTCTTCAGCAACGACGATTTTGGTTCTGCCACCACTTGTACTTCTCCCAACAGATACACAAACCCTTTCTCCATTGCCTTGTGCACAAACTGTATTTCTTCTTCAGCATTTGACCTCAACGACTGTATAGAAGCTGATGATACAGCAGATGGAGAATGTTGCTGTACGTTTAGCGACTCATCACAAACTGCTGTTCCTCTCGGTTTTCTCACTAATACTGCAGAATGCATCGGGTTTTCAGGTTCAGCAACTGCTTCAGTGACAGTGTCCCCTCCCCCTCCCTCTCCCTCTCCCTCGCGGATGAAGTGTTCATGGTGGATG
Source organism: Bocquillonia castaneifolia (assembly GCA_948193215.1). NCBI lineage: Eukaryota > Viridiplantae > Streptophyta > Magnoliopsida > Malpighiales > Euphorbiaceae > Bocquillonia > Bocquillonia castaneifolia. The sequence continues at coordinate 751 of CANYLF010209185.1, forward strand.
AACTCTTTCAGGCCTTCCATCAGCTGGCGCTCGAAAACATGAGCCTCTTCAATAGCATCTTTATATCCATACCTGACAACACACCGGAACATCCTGTACTCTCTTGGCTCAATTTGTCTGAACAGGAACCGTTCTTCCATTGCCACTTTACTACTTGGTATACGCTTGATAGAAACAAACACTACAACCGAATGCGTGGATGGTACGTTGGCAATGAAGTGGCGGAAAATCGGAGGAATTCCCTGCACAAGTTCAGAGTACAAAAGTCCAACCCCTGGCAGCCTGCTTATACTTGGGTTTGCAGCCAATTCTCTTATGTATTCGCTGGACACCTTGTTTTTAAGCTCATACATGTATCTTTCTCTGTGCACATAATGCCATATTCCCATAATCGCCATCAGGACGAAAGAAATTGCCAGGGGAAGATACCCGCCATCTTTGAATTTGTACAGCACCGCTGATAGATATACAGCTTCAATAGAAATAAATCCGATAAGGAAGAGAGCCACCCACCATATCCTTGTCCTCCACGCAACAATCATTATAAGTGCAACCATACAAGTTGTGATAACCATAACAGCAACCACAGCAATTCCTGCAAACCATTACCAGACAAGTTTTTCTCGTCTTTGAAAAATCAATCATTTTTCATAATTAATTCTACATGAAAATGAAAATGTTCTCTATAATTAAGCATATCCTGTGAATGAATATATGGACAGAATTTTCAACTCACCGTATGCGTTGCCAATCTTCTCAGTAGTCTTGAATCCCCAACATATGAGAATACAGGCAAGCATGAGCACGTAGTTCACCTCAGGGATGTAAACCTGACCATGATATTTAGCAGAAGTGTGCACAACCTTAACCCAGGGAAAGCAACCGAGACTGAGTGATTGAGAGATAATTGAAAATGCTCCTGATATCATGGCTTGGCTGGCAATAACCGCAGCGGCTACAGCAATAACGAACATCGGCCAATATACTGGACCTGAAATAAAACGTGCTAGACTGTTAGAGCAGAAAAGAAACATCAGCATTAGCAACAAGCGAGACCATTACCTGGTATTGATTTGTAGAATGTATCGGATACATTCTCAGGGAATTTGGAAAGATATGCTGCTTGCCCAGCATATTGAGATGCTAAAGCAGGAAACGCAACGCCAGAGAAACTGATCTGTCATATATATATATATATATAGTCCAACACACACACATAGTTTGTGTCAGAAAACTTGAATTTGGTTTGATGGTGATGATCATAGTAACTATGACCTCAAATTCGATCTAGGACTTACTTGGATTGCTCGAACACTAAAGTGGCCAAGATCAGCAAACATAGCTTCGGTGCCTGTAACATATATATATATATACTAGCCACATGAGCTAATAAAAGAAGAATGCCGAATGCTTATAAAATCGAACTAGCTTACTTACCGGTAATGCATAGAACAACTCCACCAAGTGAGATCCATCCCTTCTTTCCATTTCTTCTGAAGTAATCAATGATATATTGTGGATTTAAAGCACGCAACACACCCACATCATATTTGAACAAATTGTAGAGACCTATCCCGGCAATGGACAAAAACCACAAGAGAACGATGGGAGCAAATGACAGGCCTACTCTATCAGTGCCAAAACGTTGAGCAGAGAAGAGAACCACCAAGATTGCTATTGAAATTCCCACAACAGCATCTGCACAACAATATCAATGGTAAATTAGATACTATTTTGTGAGAAATGAAAACTGAAGCAAGCATGTATATACGTACTTTGGCCAAGTGACTTAATCCCGCTAACCGCTGAAAGAACTGTGAAAAAATAAACCTTTATATGTCAGAAGTCATTTTTGTTTAGGATGATACATGAAATGAAAGGAACAAACCTGAAATGCTTGGAGTGAGGATACCGTCCCCTATGACCATGGAAGTTCCGAGGATGGTGATGAGGAAAAGTACAATATGAATAGTTTGGCTGCTCTCTAATTTCTGTTTAACCTTTTCAGAATATTTCAATTGTTTTGATGGGGTTGGAAGATTGTAGTTGGAAAGCTGCCTGTCCTCTGGCTGATGATTAGGAATCAAGCTAACTTTTGCATATCGGGTTAGCAACGAATAGAGTGCAAAGGTTCCACCTAGTGAGGAGGTTTAATTAATTAGTAGAGATTGAGAAGCAATATAATGAAGAAATTAAAACTACGTACTCACCATCACCATTGTCATTGGCTTGCAGGACGATGAAGACATACTTTATCATGGGAATTAGTATTATGGTGTAAATGATAAGGGACAAGGCCCCAACAACATCATCTTTTGTAGGAATATCGGAGGGAAAAGTGCTTGAAAACACATAAAGCGGTGAGGTTCCTATGTCTCCATAAACTATTCCAATACTCTGAATTGCCAAAATCAAGGTCGTCTTCCAGTCCAACTGCACCACCGAAGAATTAATAAAAAGTACACTTAATTAATTAATTAATTACACCAATTAAACCACACCTAATTACCTTATCAGGATGGTGATGGTGAGGCATGGAGGACACCCTGCCAGCCTCCAAATTGAAGGAGTCGACCCGACGCAGCTTCGCCCACGATATCTTTCGATCTTTTAGCTTATTTTCAGCTGTTACTTCTTCTACTACTGATCCACCTGCTTCCATTTCTCCAATAGACATGTCACTGGCATGCATATTTTCATTTTCATTTTCATTTTCGATTCGGATTTAATTTATAGGCACGGAAGTCAGAGATCGATGGCACTTTAAAATTTATTAATAATTGTTCTTTTATTAATCCATTAATTAGCAGCATTGGTATTGAAGTCAACTGGTGTTTTTTCTTCTTACACACATCACTACTCTTCAGAGTTGTTAAAATGTGTGTGTGTGATATAATTAATTAAGTAGTAGTATAATGTTCGTTATCAAAAGCCTAAAATAAATATTCTTCTACTTGCGATTGGCCAACTCGATCGATCATCAATATAATTAGACAAAACAATTAATTTAATATTTGAGGATTCATTAATTATTATAATTATAGTAACCCAATGCCATTGACGTATATTATATTATATGTACTATACTACATACATACACTTCCAAGGTATCTCTTTAGTTTAGATTAAGATTAATTAAAGTGAAGGTTGTTTAATTTTGTATGAAGTGCGGAATTAATCCTGCAGACACTTCTGAAGGGAAGTCTGAGATCGATGGATATATATTTGTTAAATTCATTTGTATTTGTACTTTTGGGCAGAAAAGGAATGGATGGATGAATGTCGTTGTTAATTAATAATAATAATAATAATAAAAGGAATTTAAGATAGAGGAATAATTGAGAGGGGGAGAATGGTCTAAATCAGAAGGTAAATAATGGCAGTAAAATAATGTTAAATTAGTCACTGTAACTTCAGGAAATGGAGAAGCCAACCGACTGATTTGATGAAGGAAATACGAAAATAATTTAATAAGAAGCATTATTGCACTAATTACTAATATAAAAATTTATAACCCAGCTAGCATTGTGGAAAAGATATGTATGTTATGTTTAAAAATTAAAATTAAAATTAAAATAGACTGCCAATCCAATACCAGAAACAATTACTTGCAGAAATGAAATGGACAACAACGTCAGATCAGGGAATAGTGATTATATAAACACTATACATTGAAATCCTCAACAGTTGACTTCTTTTTATTTTTATTTTTTATTTTTAAGAAAAAGTCAACCTGTCCGTAGGTTTTTAGAATTAATATTTTTGATTCCGCATATCAGATTCCATTTTACAACATCAACAACGAGCCTGCAGTACGATCCATCGTGCATCAATTTTCTGCTGCCTACTTTTTTGATTTTAACGTAAGAGTCTTTTTTTTTTTTTTTTGCTTATGCTATCTCCTACTCTTTACTATTTAGATCAAGATTAATCCATTGTACTGCAAACTGACACGAGCTTTACAGACTCAAAAGAGCAAGATTAATCCATTGTACTATAAACCGACACCAGCTTTACAGGCCATAAGGGATCGACTACCACCATTGCCGGTTTATAAGTGTAGTGTTAATTCTTTACAAAATTAAAGAGAACATTAATTAACTTAATTAATTATCAGTGTAGTTTGGTGTGTGACTATATATATTACTCCCTCCATTCCAATTTATCTGTCCTTTTGGATAGGAAAGTGTTTAATATCCCAAATTGGGACATCCCAATATGGGCATTTTTCTCTCTTAATTTAAGTTTGCTTATTTTTCCAATACACATTTATTAATCATCAATTTATAATTTATCAATTTTTTATTTACAATTTACACAAACACCCTTTTTGGGATGTCCCAATTTGGGATGTTAATAATTATTGTTTTGGATAAGAATACACCCATTAAGAAAATCATTAGTGTTTTTTTTGTTTTTATAAAAACCATTGTGATAATTAATACTAAAGGGTTTGAAAAAAAAAACTCAACTTCCAATAACAATAAATATGAGAGAAGTAGGGATAAAAATGGAAAATAATAATAATAAACTCTTTGATTTCTTAAATGGACAAATAATTTGAAACATTAAATCTTATCCAAAAGGACAGATAATTAGAAACAGAGGGAGCACTATATTCCATCCATTCGGATATAGGTGTCTCTTTTGAGTTTAATACACATATTAAGAAAATAATTAATTTAGTGTATAATTTACTAATACTTATGTCCTTATCATTAATGAAGAAAAAGAATATTAGTGTTTAATTGAAATATAACTTTTATTACATGGGCATATACACCCTCCATTTTTATTTAGTTGTTTTTCTAGAGAATAAGATTTATATATAATTAGTTGTCATTTTAGAGTTTTAAGAGAATATCTTTTTCATTTGTTTCAAGTTTATATATCATTAAATACTACTCCCTCTGTTCCAAAACGATGAGCACTTTTAGCTTAATACAAGTACTCAATCCGTTTTTTTTACATGTCGTTTAAGGTTATTTCACATGTATTAAGAAAATGATTGGAATAATATTCAAAAGACTATTCTAACCCTATTAAATGAATGTATGGTTGTTTTAAAATAGTCATTAAATGCTATGTGTGAATGAAGGTTAAAATTGAAAAAAAAGGAAAAACATTTACATTGGGACTCTAAAGTGACAACTAAATATGGAAAAATTTTCTTCAAAAAAGCGACAAGTAAAAAAAATGAAGGGAGTATTAAGAAAGTTAGTTTTACTAGGTAAAATACATTAATTTACTAAGAAAAAAAGTCACGATTACTGTAACAGCCCAGCCCACCCGCTTGCAGATATTGTCCGCTTGGATTTGCTCTTAGGCGCCCGGAGAACCTCACACAAGCATGCCCCCAAAACGCGTTTACAAGGGAAATGTATCCACACCCTTATAAGAAGTGCTTCATTCTCCTCTCCAACCGATGTGGGATATTACATCCACCCCCCTTAGGGCCCAATGTCCTCGCTGGCACACCGGCCCGGGTACTAGCTCTGATACCACTGTAATAGCCCAGCCTACTCGCTTGCAGATATTGTCCGCTTTGGGCCCTCGGCCCGCACGGATTTGCTCTTGGGCGCCCGGAGAACCTCACACGAGCATGCCCCCAAAACGCGTCTACAAGGGAAAGGTATCCACACCCTTATAAGGAGTGCTTCATTCTCCTCTCCAGCCGATGTGGGATATTACAACTACCCTCATTTAATAAACTAATTCCTTGAAAATAACATTGAAATTGAAGTCCACTACTATAATAAATAGGAGTATATATGACATTTGAACACTTGGTGCATTAAATTACTGCCCATAATTTGAGACAAGAAAATCTTCAAAACTGCGTATTTTTTTGGGACGGAGGGAGTATTTAATGATATATAAGTGTAGTGTTAATTCTTTACAAAATTAAAGAGAACATTAATTAACTTAATTAATTATCAGTGTAGTTTGGTGTGTGACTATATATATTACTCCCTCCGTTTCAATTTATCTGTCATTTTGAATAAGAACACACCAATTAAAAAAATCATTAGTGTTTTTTTTTTGTTTTTATAAAAACCATTGTGATGACTAATCTACCCTTTATGTAGTAATTAATACTAAAGGGTTTGAAAAAAAAAACTCAACTTCCAATAACAATAAATATGAGAGAAGTAGGGGTAAAAATGGAAAATAATAATAATGAACTCTTTGATTTCTTAAATGGACAAATAATTTGAAACATTAAATTTTGTCCGAAAGGACAGATAATTAGGAACAGAGGGAGCACTATATTCCATCCATTCGGATATAGGTGTCTCTTTTAAGTTTAGTACACATATTAAGAAAATAATTAATTTAGTGTATAATTTACTAATACTTATGTCCTTATAATTAATGAAGAAAAAGAATATTAGTGTTTAATTGAAATATAATTTTATTACATGGGCATATACACTCCCTCCATTTTTATTTAGTTGTTTTTCTAGAGAATAAGATTTATCTATAATTAGTTGTCATTTTAGAGTTTTAAGAGAATATTTTTTTCATTTGTTTCAAGTTTATATATCATTAAATACTACTTCCTCCGTCCCAAAAAGATGAGCACTTTTAGCTTAATACAAGTACTCCATCCATTTTTTTTTACATGTCGTTTAAGGTTGTTTCACATGCATTAAGAAAATGATTGGAATAATATTCAAAAGACTATTCTAACCCTATTAAATGAATGCATGGTTGTTTTAAAATAGTTATTAAATGCTATGTGCGAATGAAAGTTAAAATTGGAAAAAAAAAGGAAAAGCATTTACATTGGGATTTTAAAGTGACAACTAAATATGGAAAAATCTTCTTCAAAAAAGCGACAAGTAAAAAAAACGAAAGGAGTATTAAGAAAGTTAATTTTACTAGGTAAAATGCATTAATTTACTAAGAAAAAAGTCACGATTACCCTCATTTAATAAACTAATTCCTTGAAAATAACATTGAAATTGAAGTCCGCTACTACAATAAATAGGAGTATATATGCCATTTGACCACTCGGTGCATTAAATTACTGTTCATAATTTGAGACAAGAAAATATTCAAAACTGCCTATTTTTTTTGGGACGGAGGGAGTATTTGAATACCATCATTCATTTAATAAAAGCATCTCCAATGCAATACTATATTGGAGGGCCAATGCTATAATTTAGCATTATGATAGACAAATTAACTCCAGTATACTGATATTTCCTATACTAAATTTAACATATGCTATACTTGGTGTCAAATTTGGCATCAAGTATACCATATGCTATATTTTGACATTAAATATTAATTGACCATTTACTTACAAACTTACCATTAATGAATTTAATAATATTTATTATTTCTATAAAACTATAATTATTAAAGAAGACATTTATTATTTTACCTATTAATTATGGTAACTCTATTTAAAAAAGAAATTAGTGAAATTTTTAATTTGAATAGTTGCTATAATAATCTATTCATAACACCTATTTTAGCGTTATGCATTAAAGTAAAAATTAAAATCTTATGTCAAATTTAATATTTACCATTTTTTATGCTAAATATAGTGTTAGAAATGACATGTGCATTGAAAATGCTCTAAGATTAAAATAGTATTTTGAATCTCATGCCAATCATTTTCTTAATATATGTGCAATAGCCTTAAAAGATAACTAAATAAAAACGGAGTGAGTAGAAGTATAGTGTTAAATATAGTCTTTGAATCTTAAATTATCCTAAAGTGATAACTAAATATGAACAATTTTTTTTTTTTAAAAAGAGACAACTAATTTGAAATGGAAGGGGCGGCTATGAGCCTCAGGAGGAAATTGATGGACCCAAACCTCAACTACTAAATACCTGCACCTACCTCGATCACATATATACTATATATATTCTCCCCTTAATTATCCTATACTCTCTAAATTCACCGCTTAATGCTGTCTAAACAAAATTAGGATATAATTAATGACGACAAAATCAGCTGCAAGGCGCGCAAGGGCATATATATATATATACATAGGGTATGACCATGTGTGGTCATTCACATGAGGATAATAAGGTCTCTTGTACAGGTAATAGAATAATAGTTACATTAAATTAATAAATAGTAGATAAAACTGTCCTTATTTAAAGAAAAATAATATTAAATGAGAAGACTTATTTTTATCTTGAAAATCACATTTTATACGATCTAAAGCATCAGGACAAATGCATTTTTTCATTTGCATTAAAATGATATAATTGCCAGATAGTCCTTAAAGTTTGTTTAGATGATATACTTATATCTAAAAGGGATATGATTGAATATAAATATTTGATAAATATTTAATTTAAATTCTACTAACATATATATTTATGAAATGAATTTTAATATAAATTTCTTATCAACATTTTTATTTAATGGTAAAAAAAATCATGAACTATCATATTTTGTACAATTTAATTGCGAGTTTTTAATTTTTACAATGTCATGCATGAACCTTTCAATTTTTCCAATTCGATTCACCAGTCAAAATTTCTTTCATGAATAGCTTATGTGTCAATTAGATTCTAACAAACTTCGCCACGTATGTGCCAGGTCAACACGCACCGTTTTAACTATTTGCAAAAAAAAAAAATCACAAACTTTAATTACTTTTACATATCATGAACTTTTAATTCTTAGCAAATTAGTACATGTGAGTTTTTTTTTAAATTGAATAATCTAATTGATATAATACTTTAAAAGTAAGACTAACAATTAAATAAATATTTTCATATGAATTAATAAATTTCAAATAAAATATAAGAATATTTAATAAAATTTTTTATTTGTTGAAATTATAGCTTGTTATAAATTAAGACACTTTTTAAATATAGTAATTTAAAACTGTACAATAATTTAAAACTTTTTAATTTATATATATATTAATTAATCATAAGTAAAATAAAATACCTACTTATAAAAAAAGTAAAATAAAATACCTAATTTAATTTTATATTAAAATAAAGTTATTTAATTTAAAAGTATTTATGTTAAAGTATCGTAAGTTTTAGTATTTAAAAATTTAAATATCACAATAAAAATTATTGTATAAAATATTTTTAAAACTTTTAAAAATTAAAAATACTAATGGGTTAATTTAAGCTTCAAAATAAAAATTAAGAACAAAAGTAAAATATCTTCGTTCGAATTTATCAAATATTAAAGCTTATAAAGTGTTATAATTATCATGATTAATTACTATTTTATATGAAAAAATATTTAATTATTTAATTACTTCTTAAAAAAATTATTGACCAAATAGATTATCCAATTTAAAATATCAAAAATAACATAAACGAATTTGCTAAAAACTGAAAGTGCATGATAGAATTGTAAAAATAATTAAATTTTGTGATTTTTTTAACAAATGATCAAAATGTTGCGTTTTGATATGGTGAATGAGTTAGCCGAAATTTGGTTGCCATGTCAATTGTCCTTTTATGAATTTTTGATCGGTGAATTGAATTGCAAAAATTTAAAAGTTCATATATGACATTGCAAAAATTAAAAAGTCATGATTAAATTGCAAAAAATGCGATAGTTCATCAATATGAATTATTTTTATAAATATTGATCTTTATCATTGACTATGTCATTTTAATTTTTTTGTATTAGTTTAACTTTGTTCATCAATAAATATTAAATGGTCTGTGTTTATTCATTTATAAATATAATTTTATTTTTGATTTAGTCTTGTATGATCAGAATGCATAAAACATACGAGAATCTTTCACATGTTAAAATAGAAGTATAAAAAAGTTAAAATAAGATTGTAATTGAACCGAATTGAATCAAGTTTTGAGGTGTTCAATCTCAAATTATTTATTAAATGAGTCGAGTTCAATCTCAATTTTTAGAC
>CANYLF010209297.1:0-20957 GCA_948193215.1 Bocquillonia castaneifolia
TTTTTTGGTTGTCAAACTCAAAAGGGGGAGATTGTTGGCTTTAGTGGCATCAATCCATCTTATTTTGAGTTTAACAACCCTTTATCTTTGTCTAACAAAGTTCCTAAGTGTGTAGGTTTTCAACCAAGCTAGTTTTGAATGATTCCTCCAAATCGAGCCTGTGATAAAGGGATCCGCGCCCGCGGCTATATATCGTGCCCGCAATGAGGAGATCGCCCCCACGACCAGCGACATAGTTAGCTCGCGAAAAGGAAATCGTGCCCAGACTTTTTTGTGAACTTAGAAGGCTTCTGTACACTTAGAACCGCGCCCGCGAGATCCCAAATCACACCCGTGATTTAAGAAACAGAGAGCCCTCTTCTGAAGGCTAGTTGCTTTTGCATAAAAAGCACTTACATCTGTCCAACGGCTAGTTTTTCAGAGACTCCATTGAATGTCACGGGGGCGACATCTCTAACTGCGGGCGTGAAATCATTGGGCAGGGGATGCCTTTAAGAGCGGCTCTCTGTTTGATCAAACTGCATGAGGGATTTTCTAATCGCTGGCTCAAAATCACCTGGCAGAGAATGCCTTTAAAAGAGCGGCTACATTGCCTTGATGAGCGGCTTAATTTCCTTTGAGGAGCGGCTTTTTGTTTGATCAAATCATGGGGGCGATTTTATCCATCGCGGGCGTGACCACGAACCTTCAGAAGAGGGCTCTCTGTTTCTCAAATTGCGGGTGTGATTTGGGATGTTGTGGGTGCGGCTCTAAGTGTACAGAAGCCTTCTAAGTTCACCAAAAAGTCTGGGCACGGTTTCCTTTTTGAGGGCGAACTATGTCGCTGGTCGCGGGGGCGGTCTTCTCATTGCTGGAGCGATGTATAGCCGCAGGCGCGAATCCCCTTATCACGGGCGCGGTTTGCAGGAGTCATTCAAAACTAGCTTGGTTGAAAACCTACACACTTAGGAACTTTGTTAGACAAAGATAAAGGGTTGTTAAACTCAAAATAAGATGGGTTGATGCCACTAAAGCCAACAGCTATTTTCAATTTCTGGAATTGGTTTGGCATTTACAGATCTGGATAGATGAACAAAGGTTCATCTGGATCATTGCATCCTCCCTTAAATGCCATTTTTATGTAGTTATGTTTGTTTATTTATGAGTTGGTTTGTGTTTTGGCAGATTTGGCTAAGAGAAAGGTTTGGCTTGATTGAAGTTCCCATGAATTTGAATACTTATGTGCCTAGGTAGTTGATGGCCCATGCCCTGTCTGCACTTTGGGTGATAAAGGAAGAATGGGAGGATTATCTGACCAACCGGAGAGAGGATAATATCCACTGGCATTGTCCATGGTCGTCTTTGACTAAAGTAACCATTGAACTTTTTGGGCGATGTGTCACTCTGCCTGGGCTACAATTTTCTAGCTTTTACACTCCATCTAGGCTCTGCTGTCAATATGGTCAAGTTTAGCATATCGTGCCTCTATTGCCTGAGTTCGAAGCATCGTTGCTACAGCCTCAGCTTCTTGCCTGAATTCATCGTGAGTGGGGAAGTAGACGTAGGATGATAAACCTGAGATTTACTGGTAGTATTGAGACTGAGGAATTTTACAAGGCATGGGTGGAAGTACAAAAGCTTAAGCCTTCTACTTCTCATACTAGGAGACTGGATTCCCTGTATGAGGCAAGCAGAGTGAACTATGCAAATGCTAGGTGTTAGGACGTCTCGGATCCACCCTTTACTTATGTTGTTTTGTAAGAGATGTTTTTTTGTAATGCACATGTAAACATTCCATTGTACCAAAAATAAGGCAATGTTTAATAAAAATGTTGTTTTCTAAAATGTATGCAATTTATTTACAAAAGTGTATTATACTGATCACGCCTAATATGCCCCCTGTTACAGTTGGATTTTTCTCTCGTCCTTTAATTTTTGTGAGAATGCTCCAAATTCAATGGGGTATATTTTCTTTAAAGATAGTACTTCTTTACTCTATCCATGTCGATAGGCTAAGTAAACTCATTACCATCCAGGTCTGATTTCTTAATCGCACCTTTAGGTAGGACTTTCACAACCAAGTACGGACCTTCCCAGGTTGGTTTGAACTTGCCCCGTGGGTCGAATGGAATTGGCCTGGCTTGCTTTAGGACCCAATCTCTTTCCTTGATCAGGCATGGCTTAATGCCTTTGTTGAATGCTTGTGCTAACCTCTTCTGATATAATTGTGTATGATAAAAAGTTCTTTTCCTATTTTTTTTTGCCCATTCAATTTCTAACAACTGCACTTCTAAGGCTACCCGTAGAGACTTGCACTGCATTTCTACTAGGAGTACTGCTTCTCCATATACTAGGGAATAAGATGTTTGTCTAGTGGCTCTCCTGAGGCTGGTGTTGTATCCCATAACAACATACGGTAATTGTCTTGAACAATACTTGTATATTCTGATCATCTTTGCTAGGATTTTCTTGATAGTTTTATTGGCTGCTTACATGGCTTCATTGGCTTGTTGCCTATATGGTAATGATTTGTGATGCTCAATACCATTTTCTTCTAGGAACTTTGTAGTTTCCCCTTGGAATTGTACTCCATTATCCGATACTATATGGTGCAAAATTCCAAATCTGCACTTGATTCCCTTTCCCAGAAATTCAGTCATGTTATGAGCTGTAATAGTGGGAAGTGAGGCGGCCTCACCATATCAGGTGAAATACTAGACTGCGACAATGATGTACTTGTGGCCATTAGATGCTGTCAGTTTTATTAGTCCAAGGATGTCGATTCCCCAGGTAGAGAAAGGCCATGGATACACAAGGTTGTGTAGTTTTGAGGATGGAACATGGATTTTATCCCCATGTATCTGACAATCGTGGCACTTGTGGATCGTCTTGACACAGTCTTTGTCCATGTTATCCCAGTAATACCCCTGTCTTCATATTTTCAAGGTGAGTACAGGCCCACGCATGTAGGGTCCACATGTCTCAAAAATGTATTTTCTTCATGACTTCTTTGGCTTCTTCCTACGTGACACATCTAAGGAGCACTCCAGATGGTGATCTTCGGTATAGCATCGCTTCATGATAGGTGTAGTTCCTGGACTGGAGTCGGATAGTTAATCATTGCTTACTATTCAATTCTTCTAGGTATTCTTGTGCCTCCAAATACTTCAGGACGTCATAGAACCATGGTTTCATGGGTGGTCCTATGAGACAAAGCATCTTTTCATTCTCATGTCAAGGTCGGCTGGACTTCATCATTACCAGGGGTTTTGTTTTCATTTTATCTGGATCATTCCATATTGTTGTAAGGGTGGCTAAGGCATCCGCCATTCGGTTTTCACCTCCAGGTAGGTGACGTAGGCTACATTTATGAAAATAATTCTCGAGTCGTTGCAAGTATTCAGCGTATGGTTTTAGCTTCCCATCTCTAACTTCCCATTCTTCCACTGCTTGATTGACAATCAACTTTGAATCTCTTTAGACTGAAATTTCTTTGGCTCCTACTGAGTTGGTAGATTCTAACCCAAGTATGCACGCTTCATACTCTGCCATGTTGTTAGTGACAGGAAATTCCAATTTCTTGGCAATAGGGATTTGTTCTCCCAAGGGTGTTATGAGCAAAATACCTATTCTGGCTCCCTTTTGATTGACTGCACCATTAAAGTACAATACATATCCTTAAGCCTTTATTACATTAAGTCCTTCGTCTAGGAATTCAACTTTGACGTGCTCAGATGAGTCCTTCGAGTTCAAGGCTAGAAATTCTGCTATTGCTCGTCATTCGATTTTTTTCTTAGTGATATAGCGGATGTCAAACTCGGTCAGTAATACTAACCACTTAGCCAACTTTCCAATCAGAACAGGGGCTCTTTAGAGGTATCTTAGAGGATCTACTTAGGCAACTACTTCCATAGAATAAGATTAAAAGTAGTGTCGAAGCTTTCGGGTTGCCCAAATTACTGCCATGCAAGTCTTCTGTAGCAAATCATACTTGATCTCTTAAGGCAATAATATTTTGCTAAGGTAGTAGATTGCATGCTCTGTTCCAATGTCGTTTGCCTGTGACATCATAGCACTAATGGCCTCATCTTCCAGTGCTAAGTATAAGATTAATGGCTTCCTTGTCTTCGAGGGTTGAAGGACAAGTGGATTGGTCAAATATTGCTTTATCTTTTCAAATGCCTTTTGACATATGGTATTCCATTCTTTAGGTTCGTTCTTTCTCAGTAGCTTAAAGATAGGATCATAGGTCATGGTTAATCATTATATGAATATGCTAATATACTGGATTTTTCCCAAGAATCCTCTGACTTTTTTTTCAGTCTTCTGTATTGGCATTTCTTGTATCGCTTTGATCTTGTCTGGATCTACTTCAATTCCTCTATGACTGATTAAGTGCCTGAGCAGCTTACCTTCAGTGACTCCGAATAAACATTTTTTCGTATTTAACCTCAAGTTGTACCTCACTGCCCGCTCGAGGAACTTGTCTAGTGCATCAAAGTGTTGTTCACGGGTTGGAGATTTGACCATCATATCATCTACGTATACTTCCACTTCCTTGTGCATCATGTCATGAAACAGGGTGGTAGCCATTCTTAGATATGTTGCCTCCGTGTTTTTGAGTCCAAATGGCATTACCTTGTAACAGAAAACTCCATATTTAGCGATGAAGGCTGTCTTCAATTTGTCTATCAGGGCCATCATGATCTAGTTATACCCTGCAAATCCATCCATGAAGGAATACATAGCACTGGCTGCTGCACTGTCGATAAGCACATCGACATGTGGTAGAGGAAAGTCATCCTTAGGTGATGCTTTATTCAAATCTCTGAAGTCAACACACATTCTAACTCTACCGTCTTTCTTTGGTACTGGTACAATGTTGGCCAACCATTCTGGATATTCTACAACTTCTAGGAACCTGGCCTTCAACTACTTTTCAATCTCTTCTTTGATTAACTGTGCCCATTCTGGTCTTAACCTCCGGAGTTTCTGCTTTACTGGTTTTATATTTGGATTTGTTAGGATGAAGTGTTCTGCGATCTTTCTGTCAACTCTCGGCATATCATTATAGGTTCAAGCAAACACTTCTCTTCTTTTTGCAAGAATTTGTTCGAATCTCTCTCTTTCTTCAGGGGTTACATCGGATGCGATCAGTATTTCCTTTGGATGTTCTTTCATACCTAAATTGTATGCATTTATCTGAATAGAATTTATCTTAAACATGATCATGGTATGATCAGTAAAATGCATAGTGCCATCAAGGAAAACATCATACAAGTAAGCAAAGTCGGAAATTATATCATTGACCTTAGAAATGAAAACATCCTCGTCAACCTTAAAGAGGTCGGGACTTATTACATCAACATAATAGAAAGTATCAAGTAAAATATTATTAATAAAAACATTTAAATTAGAGTCATTAACCTCAGCACTATCTTCTATCGTAGGACCCGTGCTTCCCTTGATAGTCATCTTTTCCATCTTGAAAACCAAGTCTTCAGTGATTACTTCTTCAACAATCTGGGTAGGGTTTAGAGCAGAGCCTTTATTGCTCCCGAAGTTACTTGAAGTCTCACCCTTTTCTCTGACAAAGTAGTCATACAGGTTCCCTTTGATCGAGATCGAGTCATTCTCTTTAACCTTCTTCTTGGAATAATTTTCTTCATATCCTATGCCCCTTTCGGTAGTCTAAGTCTTGAAGTCTGGGAGTGCATTGATCCCTTGTTGATTCTTCCCCAATCCTAATGTAGGAAAGTAGTTCATTTTTCGAAGCATGACGTTTACTTGTGGCCTAGCTCGTTCTTCATGGATTCCCATGACTTGGAAGCTTATAGGAGATATGACTCCTTTAGGCGCTGCTCGGAGTATGGCTACGTACTAAGTTGGCTCAGCATGAATTGTTAGAACACCTCCTTCATAGGGGAAACTTAATCTTCCAATGCAGGGTAGATGGGACTCCTCCTACAGAATGAAACTAGGGTCTTCCTAGTAACATAAAAAATGTCATCGGTATGTCTAGCATAGAAATGTCAACTTCTAATTCAATAGCCCCAATTTTGACTTTAGCGGTGAATATGTCTTCAACATTTCTCCTAGAATCATCATAAGCCCGGATGACCAAATCAGATGGTCATAAATTTGAGGATGAAACTCCCAGTTTAGGCAGCACCTTTATCGGATAGACATTAATGGCAGAACCATCGTTGACCATTACACAAGAGGTCTTTTTTTTATTAAGCTCAACAACAATATAGAGGGCTTTATTGTGATCACGTCCTTTCAGGGGCAAATCTTCATCAGTAAAGGTGATCTCTCCCGGTTTCTTTTCCATCATTAATCCAACCATGTTCTCGAGGGTAACATCTTTAGGAACTTAGATATGAGTTAGAGCTTCCACTAAAGCTTTCCTGTACGATCTGAATAGATCAATAGATCCCAAATGTTAGCGTTGGCCATTGGCCTTGGTTTCTTCAATTGATGTGTGATTATATCCTCTTTTCCTTCTGCAGTATCTTTTAGATTTTCAAGAGTTGGTGCTGCTTTTCAGTGATGCCCTTCAGGGAGGAACTTGTCTAGATCCTTTCTCCGATAATCTCAACCACTCCGGGTAACTTGTCATACAATAGAATCTTCCTCACTGGCTAGCTTGAACGTATTAAGAACATGAGCCTCATCTTCACTTAAGGAGTACCAAACATCCAACATATAAGTATTTTGAACTCTGTCACTTGACTCAGTTCATAGTAGATAAAAGTCCTCCAAGTTTTCCAATTCAAGCATCCTTTCTCTCAGCAAGGCAATGTGATGGGCAATAACACTTTGTCGGGTGAGTGGATTTTTAAAAGAAGTGAGGACTTCTTCTTTGGTAAATTTGAATCCAATACACATGTTTTGATTAGGCGGGGGTACTCGGTTGTAATTGGGCGGAGGCTTATGTTTAGTGCTAGGTTGGCGGTTGTTAGGATTTGTGATTTTTCCAACTTCAATGAGGTCTTGGATGCTATGTTTGAGTTTGATGCAGTTATTGGTGGAATGTCCAGGGGTTTGGTGGAAGTTACAATAGCTGTCAGGGTTTTACGTTGGAGAGTTTGGGTTAGGTGAGGACTTAGCTAGTTTAGGTTTGATCAGGCCTTGTCTCTCGAGTCTCTCAAATACTTTGGATAAGGGTTGGTTAAAGCTGGAGAACTTCTGGTTAGTGATGACTCGATTCACATCGGTTGTTTTTGAGGTAATGGGTCGGTTGTAGGCGGGCTTCCCTTCTGAGATTTCTTCCTTTCAGCTTCTATCTCTTCACTTTGCAGTCCATGATCATACAGGTTATTGAAGGTTTTAGGGTTCATAATTTGGAGGGTTTCTACCATGCTAGGGAGCACATTTCGAACCATAAATCCCAACTTGATCTTTCTCAGTAGTCTTATCTTTAAGCAAGGCTGCCTTGTTTCTCCAACGAGTAAGGAAATCAATGAATGACTTGTTATACCTCTGTTTGTTCATTTCCAAATCCCTTAAAGATACTTACAGCTTGGTGTTGTACAAATACTGCCCAATAAAGGCATCACAAAGTTTTTTCCAATCAAACTGTATGGAAGATGTCAGATGATGATACTAGTTTTGTGTTACCCTAGTAAGTGATAAGGGGAAGACTCCAATCTTCTGTTCATGGTTAAGAGGTGTGGCAACCATGATAGACCCATACTACTTAAGTTGGAGTTTAAGATCCCCAATTTTGTCAAACTTTTGTATATCCAGCATTAAAAATTTAGGAGGAAGCTTCTTCATCCCCTTGACTCCCATATTGTCTAATTTAAAGTCGACAACATGCCTCTTACCCTTAACTATGTCTTGCAACTGTTCCATCTTCCTAGTCAGGGTCGAAATGGCATCATTGTCATCAGTCCTATCTTCCCCATTCGAGAGGCTGATCTTTAGATGTCTTGTCAGCATTAACAATGGTCTTGATTTCCTCTCTAATTATGACCCTCATAGCAGTCATCAGAGCATCCACATCCACTTTTTGTGATGTCTCAGGCATTCTGTCCAACCTTAATTCTCCAAGGTCTTGGAATTCCTGAACTAATTATCTTCCTACTCTCTTCCAAGTACTAAAGGATTGAGACTCTATCTTGTACAACACAAGACTTGTTAGGTTCATGGATGTAATGCAGATGCATGTATGCATGACTGCATGACAAAGGAAACAAGGAAACCATTAGCTGTATAAGTACCAAATACTGCCAAGTGGTAGGCCTTCCAACCTTATTACTCCAACACACGTATTCTGTTGGTCAAAAGTCCGTTTCCTAGGTAGGCTAGGGTACTTTATATCATCAATAGGGGATGACAGTACCGACATGTAAGAACGCTCTTTCAAACTATCCTAGCAAACAATAACATCTATGATAATTAAGTCTGTATCCTTGTACCTAAATTTTATCGTTAGATGGACAGAGTTTTGGCATAAGCTTTAGACTTAATGATCATAAATACTCATGGTAGCATTACAACAAGTTGGATTAACAGGTAATTCCTAGGGGAAACTTCTATGGTCATTACATGCTGGGTTTTGACATTTGGTTTGGCTAGAAAGGCTCCCATGAAAGTAAATTTCCTTTGACCGTCATCCCCACTCAAGGGTTCAAGGGATGAGATTATAAGTGGTACCGGGCTTTATAGGGACCCTAAAAAATGCAGATCTAGAATGCAATGTAGAAAGGAGAACAATGACCATATTATTTAAAAAGATGGGAAATTACTCGGAATCTTCATTCATTTTTATTTGTAAAAACATCCTTAGTGGAGTCGCCACTATGGAGACACAGGTTTTTCATGTCCTAGATGTGCCCAATGGCAATGGCGAGTTGACTCACTAAATTGGGATTTAGCTTTTTTAGAAAAACATGGAGTCGCCACTCGAATTGCAATCAGGACACTGAGTGATGAGTAAGGCAGGTTGATTCCTTTGGAATTCCCATTCGTCATCACTCTAGATGATTTTGTGTTCGGAATGAGTCATCCATACTAGGCAATTCCCCATTTAATTAGTTAAGGTGGTCATTATTTCCTATAGAAACATACAATATAAAGTGATAAACATCCAGAAAGTAATATGGCACTGGTGTGGACAGAGTGCCCGGGACCTGCCCTTCTGTTGGTGTCCAATGGCAATGGCGACATACTCACTAAATGGATTTTTATAATTTTATGAAAATAGTTGTGAAGTCACCACCCGAATTGCATCGGGATCACCTAGTGATTAACAAATAGATAGATTCCTCAGGAATCCCCATTCGTCACCACGCAGATGATTTCTGGGTTCGGAATGCGTCATCCATTCTTAGGGCAATTTCCCCATTTAATTAAGTAAAGATGTCATTATTTCCTATTAGAGACAAACAACATAAAGCGATAAATCACACGAAAAATAAGATGCAATGAATGGGCGTGCCTAATATTATTTCTAATCAATTTTAGTCCTACATTAAGTCCATTGTAGTTAACCCTGATTGGTTGAGTGCTGATTGCTGTATTGTTAGGTTACTACGTATTTTAATAATGGTTAGGCGAGTGGATTATTATCTTATTCATTTACATGCCTAACATCCACAGTTAGTTTGTAATATATTTTACACATATTTACAGGTTGAGATTTGCAAATTAATTTATTTATTATTTACCCAAAATATTAAATGGCAAGAGAATACATACACCCTTAAAGAAAGGAAAGGTGAAATGAGTTTCTACCATTTTATTGTACTTATTACTGGGTTTTATTTTTTAAATGTCCAATTAATTATTTTCGATTAATTCTAGGTGATTTACATAAAAATAATAAGAGAACCTTATCGATCGACCAACTTATCTCAGAGAGGACTTATCAGTCGACCTTGAAGCTTCGAACCAGTCGATCCACAGTGTTATTTCCTCGATTTCACCTCATCATCGTGGAGATCTAGCCGAACCTTTGGCTGGAGGTGCGGCCGAATGTTTGGTTTGGGCCAGGCCCAAGTTTTGAAAATAATCAAAGTAGGTGGGACATCCGTTTGAAGCATAAATGTACGGCCGGACCTCAAGTACATCCGGCCGGACCATCAAACATTCGGCGGGACCTGTATGTTGAGCTCCGAGTATGTCTTCTCCTGTATTATTACAAATCTTTACAAATAATGAGTACATATGGCAAATAAAAGTCCTAAGCTACTCCTAGAGGTTTATTCTAGGCTATAGTAATGGCTTCTGACGGTAACCTAATTCTTCAAGTTAGCACACTGCTCAAGTTTGAAGCTTAGGCTACGGAGCTTCAAACTTGAATCTGGTTGGTTCTACATCCTCCTAGCTTCACGTGGAACTCGTAGATGTAATCAAAATATAAAGCAAAATTAGTATGTGAATTATCAAAAGTTACGATAGATTAAACAACAATAAATAGGTGAAAGAATATGCTTATTCTGGATGTATGGATACTTCGTGGATGGTTGGTTGCCCTCAAAATAGAGGTAAGTTACCACTTTTGGGTAGAAGATGAGCTTATGGATTTGTCGTAGTCCCCTTGTTCGGAGACCCAAAGAACTGTGATAAAATGTGTTTCATAGAGAAACTGAGTTTTCAAAAACTAGTATGTGTGCGCGCGCTCTCCTTTCCCTTTTCTTTGTAAAATCTATCTTCTCTCCAATTGTCTCTCTAATTCTCTCTTGTCCTCCCTTAGTTGTCCCTTGATAGTGTACAAACTTAGGGTATTTATAAGAGAAAATTGAATGTTTTTCAGTAACTTGTTCAAGTTGCAGTATGGATGTAGGCCGGTGTCGGTTATAGGTCTTGAGTGCACTATCGATTCATGCATCTTGCCCCATAACCTGTCATGTCAATGTAAACATCCGGCCAGATCATTGGTAAAGATCCAGCCAAATGATCATTGATGGGACAATTGGGCCTCTTGGGCCTAATATGGACTTCTGTAGCATATGGGCCAGGCTGGACCATTGGTCATCCAGTCAGACCATCAACAGGCCTTAAATTCATTTTAAAAACACTTTGAAATCACTTTCAACCCTTTGGTTCACTTCTATGAGAAACTGGGTGATAGAGTGGTCCGCGTGTGGACGGTCTTCATCATTGGGCTCCCGCGCCGCTTCCACGTACCTGAATCCAAAAATTAGGTGTCTACAGTTGCCCTCGCTTTGTTAGAGTTTAGCAATGTTAGCCAATTAAATGATTAAATGAATGACAAAGCAAAGTAAACAAAAATAAACAAGAAAATAAAGGGATACAGAAAAGGATAATGCCCGGGAGGTCGATAGTCGTCACCGAAAAGCCGGAGGTAGCCCGTCCCTGGATGAGTCTAGGACACTTTATGGTCGGTCTAGATAGGAAACCTAAGCCATTGGTAACTTAGGAAGACGTCGAGTTAAGCCGGGAAAGCCTGAGACGCACCTAGGTCTGTTAGACTAGGAATCTAGGTTTCTGGCAACCTAGATGGACATCGGGGATCACCCGAAAAGCATAAGACATGCCTAGGTCTGTTAGACTAGGAACCTTGAACACTGGAATCCTAAGGAGTTTTAATAAATTCTAGGATGCTGTTGGAGCTTCTGGTTCTCAGATGAATTTTTGTCGTGGATGACTTGTTGTCGATCCTGCTGTAATTTTGTCAAGGTTGACTCATCTATCATTTTTTTGAAAGCGACTTACTGTTGATTAGCCTATTAATTTACAATATTTTGCTAGTGATGAACTGCTTGTCAATAGAAATTTTTGGAAGTGACTTGCTGTCACTCTGTCGATGGTGACCCGTCTGTCAGTTGTCTAGAAAAAACCTATCAAATTTACAGCTGATGATTTACCCATTTCTTGTTTAGAGCTTTGGTAAATGACCAGTTTTCGTCTAAATTTTCTGGAAAATTACTCTTGGGAGAGTTCTGAAAAATTGTCTAGGGCTCTGTTACCCCTATGGAAAATATTATAACTAACTGTAGAGTTGTCTGGAAATTTTTTTGAAGCATCTAGTGTAGTTAATTTGACTTTTGGGCTTAATTGTAGCAGTTTTAGGCTTGATTTGAACTTGTTTGTCACAAACTTCTTGATTTTTAGGCCAATTCACAGGATGTGAAATTTTGGGGACCATGTAATTTGGTCCCTACTTGTTTTGGAAATTGTTCATTGTTTTTCTTCCATTTCTTTCTCTTTCTTTCGGTTTCATTTTCTCTCAAAATTAATTGGACATTAATTTCTCTTTTGCTTATCTATTTTTCTTGGATCTTTGGTTGAACCCTAATCACCTACTTCTTTTTCTCATTTATTTTCACCATTTTTTCTTTTCCCTTTTCCCCTCTCACGGCCGGCGGTGGAAGAGACCATGGAGGGTGAAAATCAGACGTTTCTTTTATCTTTGGAGGTTCCTTAACCCATTGTTGATGTCTTAAATCCATTTTTTGATCGGTCTTGTTCAATCTTTGATGTGGATGAGTGTGTATATGTCCCGGATGCTTGTGGATTGGAACGGGGGGGGGGGGGGGGGGTTGGGGAGTGAACAAAAAACCAATGACAAAATTGGGGGCTCAAATAGGCTGCTATGCTTCGATAGAGGTTGGTACTCCATTGCCCAATGATTTCCTTTGAGTTTTGTTTACTACCATTGTGTTTTAGTGCCTCTTGGGTCTGTTGGCTGAATTTGCAGATTCAGCGGACCTTCATGATCATTCGACCGAATGTTTAAAGGTTCGGCCAAACCTTCACGTCGATCTGGGAGGCTCCTGTTATGCATGCATTGTGTTCTGGTGCCTATGTGTGACTGTGTTGGACTTGACCTAGTGCCCTAGGGCCTTGGATAGTGATGTTTTGTGCATTTTAGTGCTTTGCCTACTTGTGGACTGTGAACTTGTATGTGAACATTCATCCAGATGTTCATTTGGAATGCAAAGGTCTGACCAAATCATTGTGATCATCCAGCCGGATGATCAATGATTCGGCCAAATCTGTGGACTGTTTTTGAGCAGAAAATGTTAGAAGTCCTTAACTCATTCTTTATCAGATTGTGATTATGCTGTGGACTATGTATGACTGTAACGCATGTCTGTAAGTGTGCTAGGGCCTGTAACCCCTGTGTTTTGCACTCGTTTGTGCATTTTTCGCTAATCTTTGACCCGTTCGCCGCAGAATTTTGCATTATGATTAAAAACTTGCTTGTTTCAAATTGTGACCATATCACTGCCTACGTACGACTATAACATGTATGTGTGGATGTGATTGGGGCTGTGATTCTCGTGTTTACACGCGTTCGTGCATTTTTGCCTATTCCCAAGCCCGTTTGCCTTGTGAAAGTGTGTTTTTGTCCAAAACTCATTTGTTTTGAATTGTGATGATGCTGTTGTGATTACATTGTGCTTGCGCAAGTGTTTGGATGCCTAAAAGCTTAGTGTGTGCATGTTTTATGAATTCAGCACCCGTTTATGCGTTTTGGTACAATTTTGGCTTGCCGCCATGTTTGTGAATGCATGTTCGACTTACAGTGATTGTTTTCTCTATAGAGGAAGTCTATTGCAAGCTTCTCCCAGGCTGGCAACTTGTACGACTCCAGGAAGGCCTGGAATATGCTTCCTGAGTCTGTCAGGGCCCGGGTTCATCGTGCCAGCCTTAAGACATTTGTGATGGCACTACCGGACCAATTTGGCCATGTCGACCGTATCTCCACCTATGCTTTAATGGAGAGATGGATGTCCAGCACCCATACCTTCTAGCTTCCTTATGGGAAGTATATGCTATCTCTTGGGGCATTTGCAGCTGTGATCGGCGTCCGATGTGTCTGTGAGAGGATTTCTTTTGATGGCGCTCTGTACTTTACTTCTATGGTGGAGAGGAATGCCTACTTCATCCACATGTTTGGACACCAGCCTATTTTCTAGGACAAGGACACATAAATTGGCTATTCCAGTTTGCTGGAGTGGCTTGCCCCATCTATTAGGGGGGTCTAGATGGAGTCTGGAGGTATGCTGAGCTAGCTAGAGAGGCAGGCAGAGATAAGATGGCCATGATCTGTCTATTTCACTTACTGGTGAGTTCACTTTTCTACAATGAGACCAGCAGTTTATTGATCCACTTTGTGCCCCTGTTGAGAGACTTTGATGCCATGGGGCAATATGATTGGGGGTCTGCCGCCTTGGCTTACCTATACTCCTGTTTGGACAAGTTCTCCATGGGATATAGGAAGCTAAATGGTTTTTGGCATGCTATTCAGGCAGGTACTTCTTAGTTTAATGTTTTCTTCGATTGTTTATAAAGCTGTTGCTGATCCTTTGTTGCTTCTTTGTAGATTCGGGCTATTGAGATGGGCTTGCTGAAGAACTTCTGGTAGATTAGGATTCCGAGGATGTTGCCAGCCCTGAGGAGATGGGGCGCTTCTCCGGAATATGACCCTGCAGATGGACTTGGCAGCTTACAGGAAGGTGTTGAACGAGCTGACTCTCACCAAGGAAAATGTAAGTATTCCTTTTGTAATCTTTGCATTCTCTTACATGCTTCATCTGTGTTCTAATTCTGGACCCTTGTCTTGGTAGATTAGCTTTGACTGGATGGGCAATATAGAGAGGTTGCCTAAGTATGTGACCGTTTCCTGGGTGAAGGATGATAGGAGACTCCTGTTGGAAGGCTCTGGTTGCAGGATGTGGTTCTTAGGGAAGAGAGTCCACAAGCAGACTTGGGAGACCGAGTGGGAGGTGGTTCCTCAGGATCCTCCTCAGGACATGTTCTGGACTCACAAGATGTCCGAGCGTAAGGTCAACCACTGGATTGTCAGTGAGAATGCTATGGATTCCATGGTTAAGGACCAGAGGTATCCTGTCTTCTTAGAGAGCTCCTGTTTACTCACTCTTCCTATTCCTATTGTAAGGGATATGGCTGTAAGTATTTGCTTGCTCTGGATCTCATGTTCAGGCTTTGACTTGTTCTGAAATCTTTAATTGTTCTTTCAGGCTCAGAGGGCTGTGGCTAGGCTACCGAAGAATATCCGTGGCTTGAACTTGATGGCTGGCGGGTCTACCGGTCATGTTGGCACCTCTGTTACAGGGGCCCATGCTGGTGCGGCTGTCTCTGCTCAGGGACCAGCTAGGAAAGGTGCGACTATGACCCATCAGAGAGGGAGGATCAGTGTTGGGTAGGTATCCTCGTTCCCCTCTTCATCTGTTACCTGCAAGACCCTTGAAGGCGTGAAGGAGAAGATGATCGAGCCCACTACGAACCATCATATGAGTATTCCTTCTAGTATTAGTCATATAAGTATCTTGTAATTCCTTTCTAGGCCGTCTCTGGATTCCTTTTTCTGAGTTCTCATGAGTTATCCCTCATTTTGCTATAGATCTTTGCTGAGGATGATTATCAGCTTGCCGACATGTTTCAAGCATGCAAATACCTCACTGCTGAATTATGTATGACATGGCAAGCTCATGTGATGAGGAAGGATGCCTAGATAGCTGCCTTAAGAGCCTAGGTGAGAGAGTTGTAGGTTGCAGCGGCCTCACTGGTAGAGAAGGAGTCCTCTTCTTCGGAGTTCGAGTTTGAGGAGGAGGTGGAGGAGCAGGAGCCTGTGAGACTTGTTAGCCCCCGACGCGGTTGATCTTCTGTATTTGTTGTGGACACTTCTTTTTTGTTTGGGTGCTTGTTTGGCCCTTTGTTCTGAACACTTGTTGACATTGGCTGTGCTTATAGAGGTAGCTTTTTCTAAACCTATAGTTTATGTGCATATATGCGTATGTTTGGATGTTTAGGATGTTTGGATGTTTTATGTTGTGATTGTATGTTAATGTATGGTTAGAGAATGTAATTACGTCTATTGTTCATGTGTCTGCATGCATGGGCATCTATGGAATGCATGAATTACAAAAAACATAAGCTTTCTCAGGTCTTGAACATTTGACCGGATATTCAATGTGACGTGAACATTCGGTCGGATGTTTACTGCAGATTTGTTCGGATGTTTGGCTATTACATGTAGGATTTTGACATCTGTTGCTGTGTTCGATAGGTGTGATGCCACTAATCTGTTTCTTCTACCTTCTACGAGTTATAGAGATTGCATGGTTGCCAATCTCTACCCCAATGGGAATTGCCTCCCAATCCTTGTACATTCAAATTTTGGTAGGAAGTGTATGGCTTTGGTTATATAAGGAGGAGGTTTTTCAAGTTTATTTCTTCATCTATAGCTTTCTCCCCTTACCCCTTTCTTCTTCTTGTTCCAGCTTTCTTTATTTTTTGCCTTGGGGTTTTGTTTTGGGAATGGCTTCAATTCTTTCCTCTGCTCCTTCAATGCTTGAAGGCTTCGTCTGGGAATTCCTGGGCGATAGTCACTAGAAATGGAATTTTCCTTTTGACTTTGCTCTATCTCTCTTGGTTGCTTTGAGGGGTATGAAAATCGATGAATGTTTCCTCTGTAGTGCCGCCAAGTATTGGAATCATAAAGACCATGTGTTTCGTTTCAAGGGCGTTGAAATATGCCCCCTGGCTGAAGAGTTTGCTGCCATCCTGGGGAAGAATTAATTATGTTTCTTCTTCAATTCCTATAGCTTTGCCTAGCTTGGAGTTGGATTTTCCCAGTTTCATGGTACCGTTGTTTGACTTGGCACCCTAGTCACTACAAGTCTGCTCTTGTCGTAAGATGATGCTACTACCCGAGTTGATGGAAAATTGCAGGCGTAAAGTGACCTGTTGTCCTTCATGGAGAAGGATCGTTGCTTTTCGTCTGTATGCAGCTTTTCTGTTAGTTGACCCTGATAGCATGGGTGACATCCAAATTGCTCACATTATCGATCAGGTGGAAGTGGGTATAAATCCTTTTCCGATTATTGTGGCTGAGACTTTTGTGGGTTTGGATTATGTTTCAGAAGGTGGCAAGTTCAGAGGGAGCCTGATGCTTCTACAGGTAAAGGGTAATCTTTTTTTGTTTGGCTTTTTTGTGTTGGGTTTATTTTTGTGGCTTTATTGATGTATGTTTTGGGCAGATTTGGCTAAGGGAGAGGCTGGATTTGTTGGAGGTTCCCAAGAACTTAAGTTGTTATGCACCTAGGCAATTGATGGCCCATTTTCTGTCCCGTGCTGCATTCCGTGTAACAGAAGATGAGTAAGATGACTTTCTGGCTAACCAATGGGATGATAACATCCGTTGGCATTGTCCATGGTGGTCTCTGACTGAAGTGACAGTTGAAATTTTTGAGGAATGCGTTCCCATGGCTGGGTTGCAATATTCCAATTTCTATACCCCATCTCAACTCTGTCGTCAATATGGCTAGATTTAATGCATTATGCCTCTACTGCCTATCTTTGAGACATCACTTCTGCAGCCTCAGTTTCTTACCCAGGTTCATCATGAATGGTGTGGCAGACGCTGGATTACTAATGTGAGATTCAATAGCAGTACTGCAACTGACGACTTTTATAAGGTATGGGTGTTGATGCAAGATTGTGAGCCATTTGCTTCTTGTTCCTGAGAGCTGTGTTCCCTATATGAAGCAAGCAGGATGGAATATGCAAATGCTGGGTGTTAGAAGGTCTTATATCCGCCCTCTACTTATACTGAAAATGTTTCCTTTTATGCAAATGTAAACATTCCATTATACCATAAATAAGACAATGTTTACCAATAATTGTGCTTTATTAATGCAATGCAAACTTTATTTGCAAAAGTGTACTGTACTGATCGCGCCTGATATTGCCCACTGTTACTAACCGCCCTTCATATGTTTTTCAGCTGGAAATTTTCTCTCAAACCCTAATTTTTGCCTGAGTGTAAAGTCTCAGCGGGATTATTTTGCCTTAATTTTTGCTTAGAGCACCTCTTTGTGAGGTTTTTACCCTATCAGGCTGCCCTAACTTTTACATAAGTCACCCAGAACGGGTTTTTAACTTATCAGGCTCCTTTTTTTTTAGAGATGGTATTTCTTCAACCTGCCCATCTTGATGGGTTGAGTGAATTCATTGCCGTCCAAGTCTGAAATCTTAACTGCTCCTTTTGGTAGAATTTTCACGACCTGATATGGACCTTCCCAAGTTGGTTTGAACTTGCCTTGGGGGTCAAAGGGAATAGGCCTGGCTTGTTTCAAGACCCAATCTCTCTCCTTAATGGCACGGGGCTTTATACCTTTATTGAATGCTCTAGCCAACCTTTTCTAGTATAGTTGAGTGTGGTAGAGAGCCTTTTTCCTATTTTCTTCCAAAGATAACAGCTGCTTGTACTTCTTTTCTGCCCATTCTGTCTCTGACAACTGTGATTCCAGTGCAACCCGTAGTGATTTACATTGTATTTTTATAGGAGGTACTGCTTCTCCCCTGTACACTAAGGAGAAAGGTGTTTGTCCTAATGCACTCTTAATTGTGGTGTTATATCCCATGATAGCATACGGTAACTGCTCTGACTAGTCCTTGTATGTTCTGACCATCTTTGCTAGAATCTTTTTAACAGTTTTGTTGGCGGCTTCGACGGCCCCATTAGCTTGTGGTCTGCAAGGAGATGACTTGTGTTGCACAATACCGTTCTCTTCTAGAAAGTCGACTGTTTCCCCTAGAATTGTACCCCATTGTCTGACACTATATGGTGAGGAATCTTGAATCTGTACTTGATTCTCTTGGCTAGGAATTCATTCATGTTACGGGCAGTAACTATGGGAAGTGAAACGGCTTCAACATATCTGGTGAAGTATTCAATTGCAACAATGATGTATTTATAACCATTGGAGGTTGCAGGCTTTATTGGACCCATGATGTCGATTCCCCAGGCAGAAAAAGGCCAAGGAGACGCAAGGTTGTGCAATTTTGAAGGTGGAATGTGGATCTGATCTTAGTGTATCTGACAGTTGTGGTATCCATGAACCATTTTGATGCAGTCTCTATCCATGGTATCCCAGTAATACCCTTACCATTGTATTTTCAGTGCTAACACAAGTCCATTCATATGAGGCCCACAAGTTCTAACATGAACGTCTTTTATGATTTCATCGGCTTCTTCTTTTTTAACACACCTAAGGAGTATTCCGGCGGGTGATCTTTGGTACAACATGCCTTCATGGTAAGTGTAGCTCCTGGATTGGAGCCTTAGGGCAAAGTGTTGCTTGCTTGTTGATTCTGTCGGGTATTCTCGTGCTTCTAGGTATCTCATGACGTCATGGAACCATGGTTTTTCTTGAGGTTCGGTGGAGTACACTACTTCTTCTTTTACATAACACGACTGTTTGGCCCTCGCCTTCACCAGAGGTTTTGTCTGTATTTTACCAGGATCTTCCCACACTAAGGCGAGTGTAGCCAAATCATTGGCCATTTGGTTTTCTCCTCTTGGTAGATGAAAAAGTTGCATATTTAGAAATAACTTTTGACATGCTATAGGCATTCGGAATATGGTTTTAGTTTTTCATCCCAGACTTCCTGTTCATTTGATGCTTGGTTGACAATCAGCCTCAAATCTCCATAGACTGAGATTTCTTTAGCACCCTGCTGAGCTTGCAGATTCTAACCCAAAAATACATGCTTTATATTCTGCCATGTTGTTGGTAACTAGGAATTCTAGTTTCTTTGCAAGTTGAATTCGTTCTCCTACAGGCGTTATGAGTAGCACACCTACCCCTGCTCCTTTGTGATTGATCGCTCCATCGAAGTATAAAACCCATCCTTGGACTTCTATTGCATTAAGTCCTTCATCTGGGAATTCGAACTTAAACTGCTCAGTTGACTTTTTTGGATTCAGAGCTAGGAATTCAGCGATGGCTCGCCCTTTGATTGTTTTCTTCGTGACATATCAGATGTCAAATTTGGTCAGCAACACCACCCACTTAGCCAACTTCCTGATTAGAACAGGAGCTTCATATAAGTACCTTAGAGGATCTACTTTAACCACTACTTCTACATGGTAGGACTGAAAATAATGTTTGAGCTTTCAAGTTGCCCAGATAATTGCCAGACAAGTCTTTTGGACCACATCATATTTGACCTCGTAAGATGACAACTTTTTGCTGTGGTAGTAGACTGCTTGTTCTGTCCTAGCTTCATCTGCTTGAGCCATCATTGCACCAATGGCTTCTTCTTCCAGTGCCAGATATAAGATTAATGGTCTCACAGCTTTGAGAGGCTGCAGGATTGGCGGGTTGGCCAGATATTGTTTTATTTTTCAAGCACTTCTTGGCAACTGGAGTTCCTCTCCTTGGGCTGATTCTTCCATAGCACTTTGAAGATAAGATCACAGACAATAGTCAATCGAGATATGAATCTACTGACATATTGGATTTTTCCCAAGAATCCACTGATTTCTTTCTCCATCCTCGGGGTTGGCATTTCCTGGATAGCTTTGATTTTGTCTGGATCAACCTCAATCCCTTTTTAACTGATTAGATGTCCCAGCAATTTACCTTCAGTTACTCCAAACACACACTTTTTTGGATTTAGTCTCAAGTTGTACCTTGCTGCTCTTTCAAGAAATTTGTCTAGGGCGTAAAAGTGTTGCTCACGGGTTGGGGACTCAACCATCATGTCATCCACATAGACTTCTACTTCTTTGTGTATCATGTCATGGAACAAGGTCGTCGCCATCCTCTGATATGTTGCCCCCACATTTTTAATGTAACGACCCGAAAAGATCACCATATAATACTCATTAAAATACATAACGATAGTAATTAATCATAACTTACAAATCCCATTGAAAATTCCCTTCGAAAATAATTTTTTTCTTAAAAATAGGGTGCAACGATCGTTTTAAAAATAGCAACGATCGTTGTGAATAGTACAACGATCGTTGTGAAATGAACAGTGATCATTATAAAATACACGAAAATGTCTAAAAATTCCAGAGAGGTACACGAGCTTGTGGAAAACTAGCAACGAGCTCGTTGCAAATTAGCAACGATCATTGTGAATAGTGCAACGATCGTTGTAAGCCAAAAATCACAAATCCGAAATTTTTAAACAGAAAACACAGTTTCAAAACAGTATTTCTGGCTTACCTCAGTAAG
>CANYLF010209596.1:0-20490 GCA_948193215.1 Bocquillonia castaneifolia
AATGATGAGACACTGCATATAAATTATTTCCAATAAGACAACTGTTATCGACCAATACATCAACATGCATGCTAATTAATTAAAGAGGCACTATCTTTCTTTTCACTTGTAAAATATGTGCGTGTATAATAAAATAAGATTATATATATCATTATCCAATGCCATATATATATAAATAACGAAAGAAAAATCTCATTATATATGTAACATTTTTTATTCAGATTTGTCCCAGTCTAGCAAACATATACGTTCAATATGGTAGGTAGCTCCATTTTCAAGGGGTCTATATTAACATAAGCAATTAAGAAGATTCAAATCTTCCAAAAGAGAAGCATAATCTTTATATCATTTAAAAATCGACAATCCAACATAAACTGTAATATGCGCATGTAGTGGCATTCCACCATTTTCAACAAAATATTAATACAACTAAATGCATATCAGGAATATGATACTAAGCTTAACTTCAAAGAAACACGAACATGTAAAATTTTTCATTATCTTGGCTATCTAGAGCGCAAAACAGATTAAAAAAATGAAAAAAAAGTTGGCCTATATAAAACAAGAAAGTCAAAGAAAGTGGACAGAGGCAATGAAGCAATATATAGGTGGTGTTGCTGCCACTTACAAGTGTGATGCAATTTCAGTTTGGAAAGTGTTTAATATTTTAAATTGAGACGTGATATTTATATCATTAAATTTAAATTATTTGATATTTTAATACATCTTAATTCATCATAAAAATATTTTTTTATTTTTAATTTACAAAGGTACCCTTAATCACTTTTTTAGAATGTCTCCATTTGAGAAATCAACTATTATTGTTTCAGTTCAGACATGGGAAACACTAATTACTAGTGTACTAAAAACATTAAAGTGTAATTAATTGAAGTGCTTTTGCTTTTACATACTAAAATCGCTAATCAATCACTCGAAAGTACTGCCACGTGCAAACAAGGTTAAAACATGTGATGTGATGATGGACAACAGCTGTTGGCATGTCCCAAAAGGTTGACTTGTTTGACACTGTCAACCACTATACTACTACAACTACTGCATGCTGCTTTGATTTTAGTAACTGTTTTTAGACTTGTCAGGACCACACGAAAATGGCGCACAGTGATTCAAGCCCTCTCTTTCAGTTTCAGAAGGGGTGTGAAAGGCTGAGCCGATTAATGCAAGTTAGAGCTCGAGCTCAAATGTTTTATCCAAATTTGAGTTTGAGTTTGAGTTTAATTTTAAAGTTTAGATCCATACTCAATTTACATCCGAACTTGCTTAGTTAGACTTGAATTTAATAAAACAAAAAATATTTATATAAATTAATAAAAATTAGACTTACCATCAAACTTAACTTGAATAAATAAATTAGCTCGCACTATTGATAATTGTATTGAACTTAAAACTGTGAACGTGTCTAGCCACATCACACCCATACACACGTAGACACAAAGCAAGCATAGAGTGCAGAATATAACCAACGGCCTTGTTAGGAGGACCTTCATGTGACTTGTGCGCTATTTCCATTATTTAATTATTTGGATGTATTTATATATATAGGACAGCACCCAACCTCCCAACTTCATTGTCTCACTTCAAAAACCTCTCTCTCTCTCTGCGCTGTGGGTGGATCTCTATGTGATCTAAAAACAATGAAGCTAACCCTTTATTATTGTGTTTTTCTACTCTTCCTTCTTCTCCTTTCATTTTCCTCATCACGCCCCATTATAACCAAACAAGGTACCCATATACACATTACCTCATCTATCCTTCTTCTTCTTCTTCTTCTCATCTATCCTTCTTCTTCTTCTTCTTCTTCTTCATTAGTTGAGTACTATATATATATTGTTCCCAAAAAACTCAAGTTTGCATGTTTTAATTGCAGGCCTTGATGAGGTTTCCCTCAATGGAAAGGCCAGTGAGGACTCTCTTATGCTAATGGAAGCCAGTAGTGAATTGTTTGATGTGTGCTTGCTTCCCTTTTTTCAGCTCCTTTTGTCTTCACAATTCTTTTTTTTTTTTTATTTTTGATAAGTGGAAAAAAAAAAAAGATTTTATGGAAAGTTTTTGATAAATTAATCTTCTAATTTTTTTAATGTTATTTTCTTCCAGGTAATGGATTCAGATGTCTGTCAGAGTGATGATGAAGAATGCTTCAATAGAAGAATGGCCTTAGAGGCTCACTTGGACTACATCTACACTCAGCACCACAAGCCTTAATTAATTAGTTGACAACTTTAATTAATAATTAGATGTTATCTTATTATAATCTCAACTTTATTTCATGTTTTAATTTCTTTGCGTAACTACTAACTAGGCCTTAATTAATTCCTTATTGTATCTTACAATATTATAATATTCTTCTCTAATGCCATGCCATGCATATTAATTATATGTATGGGAAGTTCTAATTACCTAGACATAGACCGTTCAATAGAAAATCATCAAAATGCAATAACTTTCCCTTTTCCTTTATTTTAAAATTTTAAAAATATATTTTAGTGATTTCTATGCCGGGTCTATAAAAAAAATGGACCCGGCCGAGGTAAGAGTTTCCCTATTAATGTATTATATGTAACTGTTATATATACCTAATTAAGTACTGCAGCTAGGTACATCTACCTCTATGTATAAGTGTGATTATGAGTTTGAAAATTTTAGTTTGTAATTTCAATATAAAAATTTATGGCATATGAATATTTTGAGCAGGGAAAGGGAAAAAGACCTCTAAATTAAGTTGTATAGGCAAAGTGCAGCAAGAAACGTTCATTTTTTTGGCATATTAAAAGCATTTCGATATATAGGCAGTTGGGAAGTTGGGCTCAGTAAATTCAGCGCCAGATTTCAACTGTATGTAGCATTATATACAGTTTCTTGATCTCATCTTTTATACCACAGCTGATATGTTCTTCTCATTACTTATAATTTTTTTATTGGATCCTAACATATGATTTCTAATATCTACATGCATGACTCATGTAAACCCACATAGCAATCTTCATTCCACCCCTACAGAAACATCCAGAACAAATAAATTTTTTTTATACTTATCTTACACATCAAATTAATGATTGACCATTATAACTTTGCTCATCTTGGCTTTCAAATTGTCAAATATATATATATGTTTTTCCAAATTAATTTTTTTAATCTTTTAATCTTATGTTTTAAATCCAAAACTTTTTCTATCATTATATTACAACCAATTTTTCAACCATTATCTTACCAAAAGAATTATGATGATGATTGATGAATTCTATTTCTAACCAAGGGTAAATACATGTGTGCATATATAGATGACCTCTGTACTTAATTTAACAAGACCCACTTAGTACTTAAATCGTCACCTTCTATTGGTTTCTTTTATTTTTAACTTTTTTTTTTTTTGGTTTCTTTTGGAGAATTCTGTTGGTTTCCTTAATTGGACCTACATGCATATCTCCAACCAAAGCTTCAAAGAGATAAGTGATTTTCCAGGATACCATGCATATCACTCATAAAAATCTAGTAATAAGAGAGTGGGTTGTTTTTCACATCACGAGCACAAACTAGAAAACCATCCTTTAAAAATTTTTTTTTAATATTTTTAAAAGCCTAATTATGAAAAAGTACCCAAACATTTCGACAAATAACAATTATATCATAAATTTTCAATAATTACATAACAAATACTAATATATTGATTCTTTTTTAAAAGTATTTTGTGGTCGTTTTAACATGTAAAAAAATGTTCATATCAGAAATTTAAAAAAAATTAAATTAATAAGCTAAATGTTACATCAATAGTACCGTTTTATTTTTTAAAAATATATTTTACAACGACCATTAAGCTTGCAGGTGCAATGCCTGGCGGTCGAGGGAACGATCCTTAGACTCGCTTTGGGAGAGGGTTGCTTCAAATAGGGCTTCTCTCGGGAGTATTTTTGAAAAAATATTGATAGATTAATATTTCTTATGTAATTGTTGAAAATGCATGATATAAATATTAAGAGTCGAAAAGGCTTTGGTATTTTTTTTTGATAACTAAGTCATTTTTAAAAGGTCCATTAAATTTATTAAACATCCTTATTTAATTGTTAATTTTGTTTTTAAAGTAATATTATTTTTCAATAAAAAAACAAGAAAATAATTGTAAACACAAAATTAAAAATGAATTACTATTTAATATTTTTTGAATCAAATTATTTAATATTTTAAAATTATATAAAAAAGTAAGTCAATTTTTTTGGAATAGAGAAAATAATATGAGAAAAAAAGGAAAACATAGCATCCTCGACTTTGAAATCGGTGTCAAGAAATTCTTACCATGTTATTTTTTTTTCATATGGCTTAGACTACCTAAGAATAGTCTATGGCTTAGTCTATTAGGGGTGTTTGAAACCTAACTTATTACTTAAATTAAAATTTTTAGCATTTATTTACATTAAATCATGTTTGATAACACAACTTAATGTCAACTTAACTTAATCACTCAAAAACCACTTAAAATAATAAGTCAAAACTTTTGACTTAAAATTTCAACTGAAAATTATCAATAGTTGTTATTCAAATTTTTTTGATAAAATAGTTTATAAAAACTTATATTATCATTAATAAATCAAAAACTCTTTTTTTTTTTTACATTTATACCACTACTAAAAAACTGCCTTTCAGCAACGGATTTTTCCGTCGCCAAAATGAACAAATCCGTCTCTAAATAAGATTGGTGACGGAATAGCGACGGATTTTTTCTGTTGGCTCCTGCCTCGTCGCCAATCCAGCAGCGACAAAAAAAATCAATCCGTTGCCAAATTAGCGACGATTAGGGATGGATTAGCAACAAAAATATAGCGACGGATTAGAGACCAAAAATTTAATTTCGATAAAAAAATCAAAAAATTTGTTTTCAGAAAAAATTAATTATTTTAATAATATAAAATACTCTTAATACCACCTTAATTATGTCTTTAAACCTCTATTTAAACCCCATTATTTACCAAATTAACTCACTTCCCAGCACAATTAACTTTAGAGTTCCTTCCATCTGCTTTCCATTTATGCTAATGATGATATCTGTTATATCTTATATCATAATTTATTTATTATATAAATGCAAAATAAAACTTAACAAAATAATTTATTTATTATTATTATTTATTATTACACACATATACCATATAATTAATACATATACATACATACATATATATATATATATATATATATATATATATATATATGATTATTAATAATGTATAAGAAATTAACAAATAAAAATATATTTATTAACTATATATGTAATTAATAATTAAACACATAGTTTTGAATTACTAATTACATATAATTAATAAAATATATTATATAATTAAATAAAATTATTTATAAATAACGATTAAGTAATTATTAATTAAATATATATAATTACTAAATTATATAATATATTATTTATTAAAAATATAATGTAATTATTAATTGCATAGTTAATAAATGATATAAAAATATTTATAAAAAATATTAATAAAAATTATTTTATCATTGTTAATTAAACATATATAATTAAAAGATTATATAAATAATATTTACAAAATAATATCAATTATGTATTTATTATTTTCATATATATAATTACTACATTATGCAAATATTTATATCTAATTAATAAATTACATAATTTTAGAATAATTAATTGTAGATAATTAATAATTATATTTTTTTTGCTAATTCTATAATAATTGTATATAAAAAACATATTATGTAATTATTAATTATTAATAAATAAAGATGTAATTATAATCACTTAAAATATATATAATTGTAAATAAGTATTCATAATTTTTAATTATCAACAATATAAAAATATAAAATAATTCATTAATAGTACATTAAATTAAATATAAACTATTATAGAATAAAATATATTTATTAATTATATATTTAATTAATAATTGGACATTTTTTATTACTAATTATATATTTTTTATAATTATATTAATTATAAATTATATAATTATTATTTATAAAAAATATAATGTAATTAATATTTATAAAAAATTAATAAGGATATAATTATTATGAATGATATCTATTTATAAATATTATTTATTTTTCTTAATTACTAATATATAATTAATAATTATGTTATTGTATACCTCTTAATTATAAATTTTATACTTACTTTGTAATTATTAATTATATATAAATGATTTAGAAAATGTAAAACATGTATTTACTTACATAGGTATATTTAATGGTTATATATTTTTTTAATTATGAATTATGTATAATAAAACAATTTTAGCTATACAGAAATTATAAATATAAAATTTATATATCTAAATATATAAGTTTTTTTAATTATATGCTTAAGAAACTTATATAATATATATTAAAATTATTATAAATAGATTAATTATTTATTTTATAATTAAAATTATTTAAATATTTTATAATTATAATTATTAAAATATTTTATAGTTATAATTATTGTAGACACTAAATTTGGATGCAGGTTCGTGGAAGTGGCTCGGGAGCCCAGTGATGAATTTAGTTTATTTTAGACCAATTGATTACCCAATTTCTCGTAGAAATTAGCTGAAGAATACAAAAAAAAATTATTTTCAAATATGCTAAAATGTTTTTAAAATATTTATGGCCTAATTTAGAGTCCGAACAAGTGTTTTAATATTTATCCGAACCTTAAAATACGACCTAAATAACCGAGAAAGTCATTTTGAAAGCCCAAGCCCATTAGGCCCAGGATTGAACATCCGGCCGAATGATCAATGGTCCGGCCGGATGTTCATGTCTGGCAAGCCTAATAATTGGCAAGGACAGTCTGACAGAGGGGGAATATTTTATCTGTCCCCGCCATTACGGAAGATATTCGGTTTGTCGAGTTAAAGTTTATTCCTCCTGTCTGTCGATAACCCAAGGTATAAAATCAAAATGATAAGACAGTGAGAGGAGGGAGGGGGTTTTTAAGCGGAAAGAAAAAAAATGATTCTCTTTGGCGGCTAGGTTGGTTCTTTAGTGTTCAAAAACGAAACAAAAATATTTTCTAGAGAGAACAAAACAAAGGATTTTCGGAAAACTTGGACGACGATTTTCAAAACCATTTCTTTGGATTTTAATCATTCAACAGATCATCTACTACCCGAAGCGGTAATCTATCTCATTTCTAAGGGCAACCAACCATCCACTCATCCAAAATAAGTTCATTTCTTCATATGCATCGTTTACGTTATATGCTGTTATTTTTACATTACTCTTAAACTAATTTATTTTGACATTCTAACTTCATATAAGAGTTTTATGTGTAAGCAGGGGAGTTTTTGATGTAAAAAAACTAGTTTTGAAGTCTAGTCATTATAATTTCAAGGTTTACAGTGTAATTTTTCTTAGATTTTTTTATTGTTATTTTAATTCGTTTTGAATGTCTGAAGTTGTTCCTTAAGGGTCTGTATGAGTTGCAAACAGTTTGTATACAATGTATCTGTAAGAAAACATGCTAAAACAGGGAAAACAGGTTAGAGAAGATGAAGTACAGGTTCGACCGGATGATCAAATATCTTGCCGGATTCCACCCTCACCAGGAAGAAGGCTCTCCTGGCCTGGCGGCTCTCTTAGCCTTCCTGCCGGATTCCAACCTCACTAGGAAAGAGGGCTCTCTTGCCTAGTGGCTCTCTTGGCCTGACAGCATTCCTGGCCTTTGTGACGTATCTCCTTTCCTTTGTGACGGATCTCTTACCTGCGGCTCTCCTAGCCTTTGTGATGGATCTCCTTTTCCTTTGAGACTGATCTCTTGGCCTGGTGAATCTCCTGGCATTTGGTGGATCCCCTAGCTTTTCTGACAGTTCTCTTAGCCTAACGGCTATCTTGGTTTGACGCTCTCCTGGCCTTTGTGACGGATCTCTTGCTTGGCGGCTCTCTTGGGTTGACAGCATTCCTGGCCTTTGTGACGGGTCTCCTTTCCGTTGTGACGGATCTCTTAGCTGGCGGCTCTCCTAGCCTTTAGCGAATCTCCTGGCCTTTCTGACGGCTCTATTAGCCTAGCGGCTATCTTGACCTGACGCACTCCTGGCCTTTGTGACGGATCTCTTGGCCTGGCGGCTCTCCTGGCTTTTCACCACTCTTCTGGCCTTTCTGACGGCTCTCCTGCCCGGCCAGACCTTCATGGTATAGGGCCAAAATGAAGGTTTTCAAGCTGTAAATCTCCCAAAGTTTCGAGGTCGATCGGTCTATTCTCTCCCAAATAGTCCGGTCGATCGGTAAGATTTCTTTACATTTCTTTATGCAAATCACCTAGAATTGTTTGTAAAATAATAAACCAGACAATTAACTAATCAACTCGGTAAAAAGTATGATAAAAATGGCAGAAATTTATTTTCCCTTTCCTTTCTCTAAAGGTGTATATAAATTACTGTCATTCCAATGTTTCGGGTAAAATGTAAATAAACTAATGTACAAATATTAACCCCAAAATAAAAATAAAAATAAGTTAGAAATCAACTGTGGATGTTTGCATGTAAATAAATAAGGAAATAATCCACTTTGTAATTTTACTACTAAAACGAGTAGAAACTCACCAAAATCCAGCCAATCACACTTAATCAATCAGGGTTAATCCTAGTGGACTTAATGCAGAACTAAAATTGATTAGAAACAGTATTAGGCGTGCCCATTCATCGCATCCTACTTTCCGGGTGATTTATCGCTTTATATTGCTTGTCTAGGATAGGAAATAATGACCTCATTGCTTAATTAGATGGAAAATTGCCCCAAGTATGGATGACTCATTCCGAACCCAGAAATCATCTGGTGTGATGACGAATGGGATTTTTCCGAAAAGGAATCTACTTGTTTGTTAATCATTAGGTGATCCCGAAGCAATTCGGGTGGCGACTACACATTTTTCATAAAACCTAAAAATCCATTTAGTGGATATGTCACCATTGCTATTGGACACCAACCGACGAGCAGGCAGTTTAACAAAACGACTGCATCCCGGGTGCTCTGTCCACAGTGGCGACTCCACTGGGGAAGTTTTTACAAATAAAAATGAATGAAGATTCCGAGCAATTTCCCATCTTTTTAATTAATTTGGTCATTGTTTCCTTTTACATTGAACGTAGTTCTGCATTTTTAGGTGTCCTTGATAAACCCTGGTACCATTTATAATGCAATTCAATGATTCCACACCAGTTTCTTGGATTGTATTATCAGTGGACCACTCACGGTGATTGAGTATCCTACCCCGCTTACCATCCTGGCAATGGTTAATGGGTCACGATTAATGGGAAACTCATACTAGATCTCATACCATCCTAACAATGGTTAATGGGAGTCCGACTCTATAAGAGCCTTCTTAGCCAAACCAAAGAGTCAAAAGCCCAGCATGTAATGACAAATAGAAGTTTCCACTAGGTTGTACCCGCTAATTCTATCTTTTGTGATTTGCCATGAGTATTTATGATAATCAAGCCTAAAAGCCTATGCTAAAACTCTGCCAACCTAAAAGCGAGAGTGGGGGAAAAAGGATAACAGATTGGATTATCATTGATGCTATTATCTGCTAGGACAGTTAGACAGAGCATTTATATACGATAGTACTATCATCCCCTGTTAATGAAATAAAGTACCCCAGGCTACCTACGAAATGGACTTTTGACCAACAGAATACGTGTGCGGGAGAAATAAGGTTGGAAGGCCTGCCAGTTGGCAGTATTTATTACTTGTACAGCTAACGATTTTCTTGTTTACTTTGTCATGCATTCATGCATGCATGCATACATGCATATATGCACTTGCATTTCATGCATCACTATAACCCTTCTATTTTGTAGGCAATTATAGGATGGATAACAACATTAGCATCCAACAGATCCGTGAACTTGTGAGAGATGAGGTACGGACCATGTTACAAGAATTCTTGGGAATGCAACTTCAGAACCGTCTAGTAGATCACCCTAG
Source organism: Bocquillonia castaneifolia (assembly GCA_948193215.1). Lineage (NCBI taxonomy): Eukaryota > Viridiplantae > Streptophyta > Magnoliopsida > Malpighiales > Euphorbiaceae > Bocquillonia > Bocquillonia castaneifolia. The sequence continues at coordinate 9,949 of CANYLF010209596.1, forward strand.
AAAGCATGAGAAGGCTGACAAATGCACATCTCTGAAGTGTGAGGTCCAGAACTTGACTGACAAATGTATGTCCTTGGAGCATGAGATTTAGAATTTGATTTACGAAAGGGAAAACCTTGAACTGGAAAATGCAAATTTTTGTCTGCCTGAGATTAAAGAAGGAGCCCCCAGTCATCCTTCAGTTCAAACAGGGATGCCATCCCTGAAATAAAAACATCAGATTCTGACACCACCAGCCCCAGAAAGTCACCATTGGATGAGTCTTACCAAATCAGATGAAACACAGGACAGCTATGGGGGCTTGATTCAGAACCCTTACAAGCACTCTCAGTTCAATCAATCCATCTCAGAAATCTTCAAAGAAGCACAAAAATAAGGCCTAATAAAACATGAACCCTCCAAATTTCCACCTAATACAAGCTCTCCTAGATATAGCCCTGATACCTTCTGCAACTTTCACCAAACTCAAGGACATTTCACCGATGATTGTGTGAAACTTAAACACAAGATCTAAGACTTGATCGATGAAGGCAAGATCACAGACCCTGGGATAAGGCAAGCCACTACTTAGATCGGCGATGGTTAAAATTCTAGTTCTTAACTGAACTTGCTGAACATCTGCTGTGCTTTTTCAATAATGTTGTTGTCTCTATTGTCTAGTCAATGATAGAACATCTGTTTCCTTCTGTTTAATTAGTGTATCTCTTTCATGGCATGAATGCACTACATCAATCATCTGTAATCTTGTTTGACATTAATCCATATCATGATGGTTCATTTAACATTGCTACAAAGCCTGGAAATACTTGCTATATCCGCTACAATTGTTATTGAATGAAAAGAGAGCAAAAACATCATGTTCAACCCTGAAATGGTCATGATCAGTAATGGCATCATGAGCACAAGTTAAGCAGAGCATCAACAAAAATTACCAGTCCTGGAGATCACCACAAAACACCTAAGGCCTCTCAAAAATCCTTTTGGACATGCTTCCTCACAAGTTGAAACAAAATGTCAAAATCTCTCTGTGACTAAAAAAAAAAGGGCCTGATGAGTTGAAAGCCCATTCATGGGCGACTCATGCAAGAGTTAAGGCAAGCCTGCTATGGTGAAAACCTCACAAAGAGGCACCTTAGGCAAAAAGATAAGGCAAAAAAAAAAAAATAATAAAATAATAAATAAAAAATGAAATGAGAAAAAATGAATGAAAACGAGGAAGCAGGGAGATTCAAAATAAAGCATACCTAAGTGACTATAGAGCATGACCAAAACATAAAAACGGAAGCAATCGGAGGTTTCCCAATAAATGCATGATCAACCAAGACTTAAGAATGGATTTTTGAATCACAATACCAAGCCTTAAAAGATCAGCAGAGCAAAAACTCCATTGATCCGGACAGCTTATACCTTAGCAACAATAACCTTGAAATGCGCTGAAGTGCCAACAAACAATAGCTTGTGCAAAGAATTAACATGATGCCAAAACTGATCAAACATGTGCGAAAGGGCGAAGAAAATGAAAACAAGTGAAGAGTGAGATCCGTGAGTGAAGGTTAATGATAAAACCCAAAGAAGACAATCCATGATGACAACAGCACCAGGTCCAGCATGTAAAGTACACTTCTGTGGCATTGTTAAATGAACTAGAATTTGATTCTGATTTTCTTATTGCACCATTAATGTTATTGCATTCAAACCAGAAAAAGATATGCTAAGCGAACAAGATGAAACAAATATGAGACTAGCAACAACTCATTGTTCAAAAGACCGTGTCAGCTGAACAATCTTCAAAGATACACCTGCTACGTAGACTAGTTCTTAACCGACACCAGGGGCAAAATAGTTGTCAGCCCAATTCAGAATTGACAAGTAGCTAAAGAATACTAAGTTTCCACCATGGACACAATCGTCATCTTTAGCAACAACAATTCTCTTCATTGCTCAAGGAAGATGATGTTCCTCTTCACGACCTCACTATAGGTTCTTCTCGGTATGTCAACTGGATTCATCTTGCTCGGCACTCTTTAGACAATGGCCCCTGAGATTAACTAAACTAAACTCTGACACTGCCCCACAATACTATATCACAAGCCTGCAACCAATACTGCTTGTACTTCATCGAAGTCAGCTGGGGGCATGGTCAAGAATGACTTTTCCCGACAACCATATCTTCAAAAAGAAAAAAAGACAAAATGAAAAGCCTAATGAGTTGTAAAATCCCTTCGGGGGCAATTCATGCAAAAGTTAAGGCATCAATAAAATAATAAAAGCCCGACAAGTTGAAAACCCATTCGTGGACGGCCTATGCAAAAGTTAGGGCAGCCTGCTAGGGTGAAAACCTCACAAAGAGGCGCTCTAGGCAAAAGTTAAGGCATGAACAAAATAAAATGAGATATGGTTACCGGGAAAAGTGGGAGGCTCCCTTGCAAGTATTCACCACAGAGAATTTAGCCAGTCAAGACTCCAACAAGAATAGTCAAGATTTGATCCACACGTCTTCCAAAAGCAGCTTGAACAATGTTATACTGGCCAATCTGGGGCAACTAAACATACGGGTGCAAACTGATAGGAAACCACAGGTCCATCTAGGATCAGAAGCTACAACACCTCCCAAGAATGTTGACAAGCTACCCAGACAGAGAGCAAACCTCATCTTTCTCAGAAAATGATATCGAATACCCTGATGATCAAGATCAAACCATGACAAAACTCATTCCTCAGTGAATGGATGATATGATCCAAGGAAGCAAGGAATGGACCAATGACTATAAAGATGACATTGATGACAATGGCAAGGAGTTGGTTAAGTTACTTGCATTTAATTAGGAGTTTATTTGCTTCCTTAATTGTTTTCCTTTAATAATTAGGAAGTTGTTAAAAATTGGATTTCTGAGGACAGTAGATTGTTTTGGCCATAACGTTTGCTACACATATCATATTGATGCGATCAAGTATGCTTTGGAAAGAGGACTTCAAGATCTACAATTCATATGTTTTGAACTTTTTCATTAGAGGTCTCTAAAGGGGTCAAAATTGGGTCGCAAAGTCAGAGTTCGTAATCTGCCAGCTTTCAGTTTCCAATTAGGATTAGGATTTCTATTTTTTTTTTGTTTCCTTTGTTGTTTTGGAGGTTTGGCCTAATATCCCACATTGCTTAGAAGGGGATTTTGTGTTTTTTATTTGTCTATATAAAGGGGACAAGGCCCTTGGCCGAAATTTACATACATTATTAATAAATTTTCTTTGTTTTTGCTTTGCAAATTCCTTTGAATTCTTTAAGGTGTTCCTTAGTGATTTCTTGAAATTAATTTAATTTTATTAAATTGATTTCACTTCTACCTTAAACAATTTATTAACTTGTTAGTTTTAGGTTGTTTGAGCTTTCATTCTTTATAACTAGAGACCTTAGTTTTAATATAGCTAAGCTTGCTAGTTCCATCTAATTTAATTGCAAACATCAAGTTAGATCTTTGGGAAGACGTAATCAACATTATTGGTAAGCTTGCTATCTCTTTATAGGTAGAGACCTTATCACGTTTGGTGAAGTTAAACCATCTAAATTGAGTTGAACGTATCCAATTGTTCTTGGCCGAATATTCAAGTTCCCAAAGGTGTTGATTCCGCATCAATGGATATGCTAGAATTCACTGTCTTACATTTGAGAAGTCATTTTTGGATGCATAGAGGCACGAGATGAAATCCAGGTAGACAAGAGCCAAATCTTCACTTCCTCCAAAAGAGCGAGAACTCAAAACAGGACCTCTGATCCTAATCCAAACAAGGAATATATGGAACAATCATCAGTCTATACCTTTTCTATCATTGAAATGATGGGGCAACCCATTGCTCAAACATCTTGAGATGGTAACAACAGAATGTAGTCTACTGTGGCTTCAGAGCATGTAGATAAAGACACCTGGCACTGAATAATGCAAACATTTGGCATAACATATTCTTTTTGTATCATGTAGACATTCATTCATACATCTGTAAATATGATAGCCAAATAGTATAACATATGCATTTACCGAGAAGAACACCCTATTCAAGCATACACAAATAGGAGATATGACTAACATTACACGTCTTGTAAAGTCACATTGCATATATCATGCATACATCCATAACATGCATACATTGTGCAGGCAGCTAGGAAAATCATAAAGATTCAATCAAAGGAATGAGAGCACATTTACTTAGGAAACAACCTAGTGATAACCAGAGTCCACCTCGGCGTGACATGACGAATAACTCCGACTTAATGAAACAAAAGGAATAAATGGACTTCACAAAGAGTACATGAACATCAATACAAGGCTAGCAAGATAAGATTAATGGAAACCATGCTGGGGGCAATCTTTGCCTAGACACTGTGCCAACCGGGTCGCATCATCCTTGTAGATGGGGGTGCTCCGTTATAGAAACCATGGGTACAAGCAAACACAGATGTGGGATTAATTGGCCAGGAGTTGACATGGACTTCCAGGATGAGTCAAGAGAACAAGGCAACATAAAGCTTGGGGGCAGGCAGAATCCTACTCATATATAGGCCAACATATCCCCAAATGAAGCAGGGCAAGGCTATTGAAACTCGAGGGCAAAACAAGGCCTCTTAATTATCAATTTATGACAACATCATGAGATCGACGTGAACAATGACTCACTTGACAAGTGATTGGCCTTGGAAAGAAAATAGTCGGCCAAACTAACACTGCAGAGAAGTCATAATATTCTTACAATTGAGAAGAATGTCAAGAGCAAATCTCGGGGGCAGCAGGTCACCTTCAAAATCAGAATCAGCATGAAAGACGACAACAAATCACCTACAACAACAAGCCACCTTCAATCTCAACTAATAGTAAACTGCCCTCATCCTTAGCAAACTCGAAAAATATAGTCGGCAGTAAGACATTTCTAGAAAGCCCTGATGGTAGTAAATCACCCTTTCATTCAGAAGCACAATTGGCAGCGAGCCACCTTCAACAACCCAAGGTGATAGCCAATCACCATCTATCCAGAAGTACAATCGGCAGCAAGCCATCTCCAGAAAGCCTTGTTGATAGCAAATCACCCACTACTCAAAAACACAACCGGCAGCAATCTACCATCAACTCCAGAACTCCTAGTAAAAGCCATCATCAGCTCTAGAACTTTTGGCGACAACAAGCCACCAACAACTCCAGAACTTCTGGTGAAGGAAAGCCACCATCAACTCCAGTACTCCAGACATTAGACGTCAAAAGCATTCTTATCAAAGATATGGAAGATCAGAAGCAAGTAATTTTCAGAGGCTTAGATGCCACATTTTTCAGAAAGTTTAGAAGTAATTTTCAAAAAATTCAGAAATAATTTTCAGAGGCTTAGATGCCAACATTTTTCAGAAAATTTAGAAGTAATTTTCAGAGGCTTAGATGCCACATTTTTTAGAAAATTCAGAATTAATTTTCAGAGGCTTATATGCCACATGTTTTCAGAAAATTTAAAATTTTCAGAGGCTTAGATGCCACATTTTTTAGAAAATTTAAAATTTTTTGAGGCTTAGACGCCGAACCTCCCTAGAGATGACTTGGACTCATCTTTAGGAAACTCGAGTTGTATCCTTTGTCAGTATCCTAAATTGTTTGTTTGCTTTGCTTTAATGCTTTATCGTCGCTTATTCATATTATTGCTAACATTGCTAAACTCTGACAAAGCGGAGGCAAACTATAGACACTAAATTTTTGGATGAAGGTTCATGGAAGCGGCTCGGGAGCCCAGTGATGAATTTGGTCTATTTTAGACCAATTGATTACCCAATTTCTCGTAGAAATGAGCTGAATAATACAAAAAAAAAAATTATTTTCAAATATGCTAAAATGTTTTTAAAATATTTATGGCCTAATTTAGAGTCCGAACAAGTGTTTTAATATTTGTCCGGACCTTAAAATACGCCCTAAATAACCCAGAAAATCATTTTGAAAGCCCAAGCCCATTAGGCCCAGGATTGAACATCCGGCCGAATGATCAATGGTCCGGCTGGATGTTCATGTCTAGCAAGCCTAATAATTGGCAAGGAGCGTCTGACAGAGGGGGAATATTTTGTCTGTTCCCACCATTAAGGAAGATATTCTGTCTGTCAAGTTAAAGTTTATTCCTCCTGTCTGTCGATAACCCTAGGTATAAAATAAAAATGATAAGACAGTGAGAGGAGGGTGGGGGTTTTTTAGAGGAAAGAGGGCATTAGCGAGAGGAAAGAAAAAAAATTGATCCTCTTTGGCGGCTAGGTTGGTTCTTTAGTGTTAAAAAATGAAACAAAAATATTTTCTAGAGAGAACAAAATAAAGGATTTTTGAAAAACCTGGATGACGATTTTCAAAACCATTTCTTTTGATTTCAATCATTCAAAAGCTCGTCTACTACCCGAAGCAGTAATTTATCTCATTTCTGACGGCAACCAACCATCCACTCATCCAAAATAAGTTCATTTCTTCATATGCATCGTTTACGTTATATGCCGTTATTTTACATTACTCTCAAACTAATTTATTTTGACATTCGAACTTCATATATGAGTTTTATGTGTAAGCAGGGGAGTTTTGGACGTAAAATAACTAGTTTTGAAGTCTAGTCACTATAATTTCAATGTTTACAGTGTAATTTTTCTTAGATTTTTTATTGTTGTCTTAATTCATTTTGAATGTCTAGAGTTGTTCGTTAAGGGTTTGTATGAGTTGCCAATAGTTTGTATACAATGTATCTGTAAGAAAACATGCTAACACAGGGAAAACAGATTGGAGAAGATGAAGTACAGGTTTGGCCAGATGTTCAAATATCTTTCCGGATTCCACCCTCACTAGGAAGAAGGCTCTCTTGGCCTGGTGGCTCTTTTGGCCTTCCTGCTGGATTCCAACCTCACTAGGATGGAGGGCTCTCTTGCCTGACGGCTCTCTTGGCCTGACAGCATTCCTTGCCTTTGTGACGTATCTCCTTACCTTTGTGGCGGATCTCTTGCCTGCGGCTCTCCTGGCCTTTGTGACGGATCTTCTTTTCCTTTGAGACGGATCTCTTAGCCTAGCAACTCTCCTAGCCTTTGACGGATCTCCTGGCTTTTCTGACGGTTCTCTTAGCCTAGCAGCTATCTTGGCCTGACGCCCTCCTAGCCTTTGTAATGGATCTCTTGCCTGGCAGCTCTCTTAGCCTGACAACATTCCTGGCCTTTGTGATGGGTCTCCTTTCTGTTGTGATGGATCTCTTGGCTGGCGGCTCTCCTGGCCTTTCTGATGGCTCTATTAGCCTAGCGGCTATCTTGACCTGACGCACTCCTGGCCTTTGTGATGGATCTCTTGGCCTAGCGGCTCTCGTGGCTTTTGACCGCTCTCCTGTCCTTTCTGATGGCTCTCCTGTCTGGCCAGACCTTCATGGTGTAGGGCCAAAATGAAGGTTTTCAAGCTGTAAATCTTTCAAAGTTTCAAGGTCGATCGGTCTATTCTCTCCCGGATAGTCCAGTAGATCGTTAAGATTTCTTTACATTTCTTTATGCAAATCACCTAGAATTGTTTGTAAAATAATAAACCAGACATTTAACTAATCAACCCGGTAAAAAGTATGATAAAAATGGTAGAAATTCATTTCCCCTTTTCTTTCTCTAAGGGTGTATGTATATTACTGTCATTCCAATGTTTTGGGTAAAATGTAAATAAACTAATGTGCAAATATTAACCCCAAAATAAAAATAAAAATAAGTTAGAAATCAACTGTGGATATTTGCATGTAAATAAATAAAGAAATAATCCACTTGGTAATTTTACCATTAAAATGAGTAGAAACTCACCAAAATCCAGCCAATCGCACTTAATCAATCAGGGTTAATCATAGTTGACTTAATGCAGAACTAAAATTGATTAGAAATAGTATTAGGCGTGCCCATTCATCGCATCCTACTTTCTGGGTAATTTATCACTTTTTATTGCTTGTCTGTGATAGGAAATAATGATCTCATTACTTAATTAGATGGAAAATTGCCCCAAGTATGGATGACTCATTCCGAACCCAGAAATCATCTGGTGTGATGACGAATGGGATTTTCTAGAAAAGAAATCTACTTGTTTGTTATTCACTAGGTTATCCCGAAGCAATTCGGGAGGCGACTCCACGTTTTTCATAAAACAGAAAAATCCATTTAGTAGGTTTGTCACCCTTGCTATTGGACACGAACCGACGGGCAGGCGGTATGACAAAACGACTGCATCTTTGGCGCTATGTCCAAAATTATTTAAATATTTTATTAATTAATCTTAATTTTTAAAAATATTTTTATATATTTTATTAAAATTATTTATTTAAAAAAGTGCAAATATCAAATATATACGTAATTAATTTAGCGACTGGCTTTTTCATTGCTATTCCGTTGCCAATTTCATTTTACCGACAAAAATTACATCCATTGGTAAAAATTGGTCGGTAAATATTTTGGCAGGAAACTCCCGCCAAAAAATTGGCTGGTAAATATTTTCGTCGGCAAATTTCTTCGCTATTTTTTTGGGGGGAAATTCCCTCCAAAATTAGAGATGGATTAGCAATGAAAAAAATTTCAGTCACTAATTTTTTTATTCCGTCGGCAATCCGTCGCTAAAATCTGTCTCTAATTCACATTTTTTAAGTAGTGTTTTATCCTCCAAACTTTTCATTCTTAGAACATTGATGGTAATATCAATATTGCTTCGGGGATTTTATATCTTACTAGGAATCGCAATCCATTCCATGTAATTAACGATATTGTTGGCTTTTGTGGTATCAATCCATCTTATTTTGAATTTAGCAACCATTTATCTTTGTCTAACAAAGTTCCCAAGTGTGTAGGTATTCAAACAAGCTAGTTTTTGAAGGACTCTTGCAAACCGTGCCCGTGAAGGGAGAGCCATGCCCGCTTCAATATTTCGCGCCCAGGATGAGAGAATTGCCCTCGTGGCTAGAGACCAGGCTTTCGGGGTGAACTTGGAACAATTTTGTACGCTTAGATCCGCGCCCATGAGATTCCAAATCGCACCGCAATTTGAGAAACAGAGAGCCCCTTTTTCTGAAGGCTTGAGGTCGCACCCCCGCGGTTTGATCAAAAGAAAGCAGCTGTACAAGCCTAGCAAGCCGCCAATCATGCAAGCAAGTCGCGCCTCCAAATCCACCTAGTTGCTTCACAAAAAGGTGTCTACTTCGCACCTGCAATGGAGCAAATCAACATTGCGGGTTATTCAAAGCAAGCAAGCAGCAAGGACAAGCAAGCCGCTCTCAAAGCATCTTCTGCTCCAAGAGATATCGCACCCGCAGTTAGATATATCGCACTTGCAACTTAATCAAACAGAGAGCAGGTCTCAAACATCATCCTCTGCTCAAATGAGCTCATCCCCGCGGTTTGAGATGTCACACCCGCGACATTCAAGGAAGCCTCTAAAAAACTAGCCATTGGAAGCTCGCGTCCGAGTTCGTCGATCCGCACCAGCGAGCTGACTATTTTCAGTGCATTTAATGCAAAAGTTTCCAGATGTTAGAGACACCCTTGGGGTTGTTTCTAACAGTTAGTTTTGGGTATTTTAGCTATAAATACCCATCATAAATGATCTTCTAGCAAGAACATTAATTCTTTAATAGCCAAACTCTTGTAACATTATTTTTCAATCTTTCGTAACCTTATTTGGCTGGTTGGTTATGGTTAGCCAGAACTCTAGAGCATTTATTGCTTGAGTTGAGTGAATTAGTTATCCATTGTACTGTGTCAATTCTTTATGAGTTGGGGAAACACTAGGGTTAGGTTTGGAGAGAGCCTTAGAATTCTCTTTGTAAAGGTTGAAGATAGCCAATTGAAATCTTCATTGTAAAGGTTTGGTGTTAGCTTCTTGGAAACACTAGGGTTTATGAGTCAGCCTTGGGTAAAACTCATTGTAAAGGTTGGAGATAGCCTTGTAAATCTCCTTGTTATCCTTGGGGGATAGTGGAACCCCAAATTGTGTATTTAGGAGAGTGGATGTAGGACAAGTTGGGTCCGAACCACTATAAAACTTTTGTGTTCTTCTTTTCTTCCCTAATCCATTCTTAAAGTAATTTTTAAATTCTAATTCTGCACCAATTCACCCCCCCCCCCTCTTGGTTTCTACAATAGGTATCAGAGCCTTGTTGCTCATTTTAACCTTCATTAGGAGTCAAAGATCAATCATGGGGAGTGAACGTGGATTGTATAGTCTCAAGCCTTCATTTGATGATGGTGACTTTGCATTATGGAAGATTAAAATGCAATGTTTCCTTGATAGTGATGTAATAGATGCTTGGGATTGTATAGAGGAAGAATGGAAGCCACCCACCAAAAGAATAAATGGAGAACAAGTGGAGATTCCAATAGAAGAATGGAGTGAAGCTCAAAAAAAGGCTAATGGTAAGAATAGTAAGTGTATGGCTATCCTTCTTGGTGTTCTTTCAAAAAGGGATTGTGCAAAAGTTCTACATTGCACTTCCTCGTATGCTATTTGGAGGACTCTATCAAACTACCATGAAGGAACTCAAGAAGTAAAGAACAAT